>CABHPQ010157980.1:45372-58983 GCA_902168405.1 Peromyscus aztecus | reverse complement strand
TCTCTCTCTCTCTCTCTCTCTCTCTCTCTCTCTCTCTCTCTCTCTCTCTGTTTCTCTGGCTCTCTCATTCTGGTGGTTTCATACTGAAACCCCTTACACAACTACTAACTGTGAACTATAGTCATATTTGTAAATCCAGGTCATTATGAGAGATTATTATACTCTGAAAGTGTTATGATGTTTGGATGTAGAAACAAAGTCATCATTCTTCGAAATAGGTGCCTGACAGCTTTCTTAAGAACTCAGTTTGCGAACTCAAGTCAAAACAAATGAATATATGTTCCCCTTTTTACTTCTTCTTTTGAACAATTTTATGATTGGAAAAAAAAGAGACACTTACCACAATGGAAAATACCTCATTTTTCCATTAAAATACACCCTTGTGCTCTTCAAGCAGCATGCCATCCACTGCCCAGTCAGTTACAAGAAGCCTTTCCAAGGGGGCAAAGTCAAGGACTCAGCAAGAGGTAAAGAGTGGGGAGCTGGAAGGCTGGACCAGCCCTGCATCCAGCTCAGGAGTGCAACTGAAGCAGGAAGCGGGGCAGCACAGACGGCCCAGTGGAGAGTGAGAACCGCTGCTGACCAGACACTCAGCCTCCCCTACCACAGATGGGGGGAGGGCGCTTCCCCCACCGTCAGGAGCACTAGGCGAGGTAGTCCAGTGGGCCCAGACTCGGAGCACTATTGGTTCCCATACCACTTCAGGTCACCAAAAGGAAAGATCACACAGCTTCAACACCCGGTCAAAGTGGCTTAGAAAGAAGAAATCAAAATTCCTGGTGAAATGAAGACCAATGTTCAACTGGTCGGATGTTAGAATTTTTACAACAAAACCAATGGTTTCCATCTCTTCTAATAAAGCATAGACTTAGAAGATAGGCTAAAGGTGTACAGAGAATCTGTACAGATATGCTGATAAATAAAAAAAATGTAGAAGCTTTGCTCTTTGACTTATTTTGTCGGTGTTTACATTTTTTAATGGGAATCACAATGTCATCCAGGGGAAAATGAGGAAGCCATGAATACTTCCAGACCCAGCCTCACTCACCAATTTTCCTCTCAAAAGCTAAGATTTCCTTTATTCAAAATAGGACTGCCCCTTTTGTTCATCCTTCCAGCACGTTTGCATCTCTGGGGACTGGGATGGCCCCATTGACAGAGACAGCTGTCTCAGAACGTGCACACTCCTCCACATGTTCAGGGGACTCCACCCCCAATACTTGAACTTTGAACATTGAAAAGCGCCTTATGGGTAAAGTGTGGTCACCAAGGATCTTCTCCACAGCAGTAACAAAGAGAAGGATTTGAAAGTTTGGGTAATTGAATTAAGAGGCATCAGAGGATAGTACTGGGAACTTGGGGTGTGGCCTGTGAGTTTGGCTTTCAATAACATTTCACACTGCACACTCCTGGCACAGGAAGAACAATTTCCAAACACACACACACACACACACACACACACATGCTCGAATGCCCCCACACACTGGCACATCTAGGCAGCACTTCCCACAAGAAAGTAGTTAAATCTCATCCCACTGATCCCTGATGGAGAACATGGTACCATACAGGAAAATCCACCTGAGATGAGAGTATCTAAGAAGAAAAAGAGAAGCCCACATTGGGAGCTGGCCTTCATGTCTAATGTTAATTTAATCCCCTAGTAATTTGGATTTATTAGAATTTTTTTCTCTTTTTTTTTTCTTCAAATTTTCAATTCCTGAGATTGTAGGACTATGATAGATATACAATGGAATGGTGTTATTGGAAACATTTGGCAAAGTACTCATGAAATCGCATCCCTTGAAATGTAACAACTACACACACAGTAAGAGCCCAAGTCCTCCAGATGCATCCAAAAAGGATGCTAGCTCTGTTCCTTGACATTAACACTATAAACGGGTGTCAGAGGATGTAATTAGGTAGCACTCAACTCAGTATTTCCCATCTGCCCATAGTGTGTGTACTGTGTTAAAACCCACATCCCATAAAGTGCTGTGTGGTGTATAAAATGTGTTCTAAGTACAGGAAGTGAAGTCATTGCAAGTGCCTACAAATTCCTTTGCTAGCTAACCAAAGCATCATCAAGCACTGTTTTCCAACTTCTATCATTGTTTAATTCTCCTCCAGTGTTTGTCCTTGTTAGAAGTAAAAATACAAAAAGAGATGGTAGATAGGGTTATTTGGGGATCTGTGTAACAGGTGATGGGGGGAAATGGAATCAAGTCTTTCGGCTCTCCAGAATCTATCTATTGAAGCCAACCGTTGCCAATGCCAGTGGTTGCTGGGACTATGGCTTGTGGACCATCATGTTCACAATGCAATTACCAGGCTCCAGACACAGCTGCATGGGTGCTAACACAGAACATTGAGTGAAGGGGAATGGTGCTGAGTCTACCTTCGCTGAGGGGTAAGATGGCTGGAGTTTCCACTTCAAGAGGACATTTACCACTTGCTGCCAGTTATTAAAGTTCCAGAGCTCCAAATAGTCTGTGGCACCACCCAGATTCCTTCCACTGAGCACCGTATCATGTCACCTCAGGCAGGCACAAGAGGGTGTATCTGAGAATGTGTGAGGATCTCAAGAACTTTCCAAGCTGAAAGTGTTTGGTAAGGTGGAGAGAATAGTAGTGGCTAAGAGTTTCCATCAGTGAGGCATTTTCTAAGGTGATGGCGGGCTGCTCCATGAGGGGAAGGGAGTGGAGAAGGGACACTGGGCTCTTTGCTGCCAATGTCCCTGGCCCTGACACTTCTGAAAAGGAGGCTTGGCTCTTTTGTGTGAGGTCCCTGAGGAGCTGACCTCATGGAATTATCACAGTGAGAAGAAGGGTGGGCCGGTTTGGAAGCAAAAATAAATGGAGAGAAAATAAGTCACTTCTTAATATAACAGCAGTTCAAGGGAAATTTAAGTTGGATGCTTCCAAGACTGGAGACTGGGTAGAAATGGACTGACAGAATTCAGATAATGCAAGTTATCTTTTGAGAAAAGTTTGTCTCAGTACCCTGTTTGAGACAACAAACAATTCGCCAGAAAAAAAAAAATGAAATGAAGTATGTTCACATCTGTGCTGTGAGGAGATAGACAAAATACGTGGCTGTGTGAGTATTCAGTATTTCCATCATTTGGGATAAAGTCATTGGAACAGTCTGGAATTCAGAGTGTCTGCAGTAAAATGAGGTGCTCCCACAAGGTGAGTAAAAACTTAAGAATCACAAGCCCCAGGGGTCTCCCAAGAGCAAGGATCTGTGAAACTCTGAAAGCACTTGCTGACACACCTTTGCTAGGGTCCAACCGGAAAGCCTTTCTGAGCTGTATTTCTTCAACCTAAAATCCTATTTCCTTCCAAGTTTGTATCTCTCCTGCTCAGAAAAACTTGTCTTAGCATGAAGACTATTAAAACAATCTATCTAGGAGAATAGGCTTGCGGAAAAGAGGGTTCTTTCAAATTCAACACGGGCAATGTCACGCTATTGATTCATTGATTGAGTAGGTGATCTCTATGCCAAACATTATATTCTGAGTATTGTGTGAATCCAAAGGGCAGTGTGTCTTCTCTCAGTCTTTTGCCTTTCCAAGCCTTTACTATGTTTACTATGCTTTTATGTTTTAATCACAAAAATATTATCTATTCTGTGTAACTGAAAGAAATACAGAAGTATTAATACATTTTGGGGGGAAAAAGCCAGTCTTGACAATTAGAACCAGGAAGGTCATAGACACCCACAAGCCCACTTGGAGCTACTCACACTGGTTGAATAGAAGAAACCATGGACACCATTAAGGTGAGCAAATATATGGTGGGCTATGAGAGAGAGATAGAGGCAGAATGGTTCATGTCCTATGGAGATAAGCAGCTCTGAAGAGGCAAAGGCAGTGAGAAATGGACTGATGTGGGTGGCCTGCTTGCCACCTGGGGCCATGGTGACATGCAGGCCTGAGCTGTTGCCAAGGGTCTTATCTTGATCCATGGCCCTGCCGCAGATATGATCTGTGTTGATGTCCATGACTCTTGTTACCACCAAAGGCCATGAGCATGTCCTGGGTCTGGGCCACCACATGTGCCCACATTGGTACCTGTGGTAGTTTGAAAGAAAATGGCCTCCCAAAGGGAGTGGCATTATTTGGAGGTGTGGCTTTATTGGAGTGGATGTACTCTTGTTAGAGGAAGTGTGCCACTATGGAGGTGGGCTTTGAGGTCTCATATATGCTCTAGATACCTCCCAATGTCTCAGTCCACTTCCTGTTGCCTTCTGACCAAGATGGAGCCAGTACCATGTCTGCCTGCAAGCTGTCATACTCTCAGCCACCATACTCCCCACCATGATGATAATGGACTAAACCTCTGAAATTGTAAGCCACCCCAATTAAATGTTTTTCCTTTATAAGAGTTGTCATGAGCCGGGCAGTGGTGGTGCACGCCTTTAATCCCAGCACTTGGGAGGCAGAGGCAGGTGGATCTCTGTGAGTTCAAGGCCAGCCTGGTCTACAGAGCAAGATCCAAGAAAGGTGCAAAGTTACACAGAGAAACCCTGTCTCGAATAAATAAATAAATAAATAAATAAATAAATAAATAAATAAATAAATAAATAATAAGAATTGTTATGGTCATGGTGTCTCTTTACAGCAATAGAAGCCCTAACTAAGATATAAGTTGGTACCAGGGAACTGGAGTATTACTGTGTTAAACCTGACCATGCTTTGCTTTGGTTTAGAGGAATTTGAACTCTGGAATTTGGGGTTAGGAAAGCAGTGGAACACTTTAAGCCCTGCTTAATGGGTCATACCAGTAGGAGCATGGAAAACAGTGGTGCTGAGAGTTTTTTGAACTGTGGGCCAGGGGAGGCAGCTCAGGATGTTTCAGAGAAGAATAATTTTAGTGTGATGCCTAGAAATCATTCTTGTAATATTTTGTTAATGAATATGGCTACTTTTTGCCCTTGTCCAAAAAGTTTGCCTAAAGCTAAAATAAAGAGCTTTGGATTAATTCCCTTGGCAAAGGAAACCTCAAAACAGCCTAGTATAGACTCAGCTATGTGGTTACTAGTGTTAACTCTAATGAAGATAAAAAATGACAAGGAGTGGTAGTAACCATCAGCAGTGAGCGGGTGAGAGACCTGCCTGACAGCTGGACTGCCACCACCACTACTCACTGGATTCTGTAACCCCTCCCCCACCATCCTCCACCCCCTGAGACCCCACTCTGCCACCCAACCCCACCCACCTCATCATCTTCCCTATGGTCAGACCTTCCTGAAACTCCAGCAGACTCCATAGGCACAGGTACAGCCTAGCCTCCCAGCTGAGCTGCCCCAGTCTCCAGACCCTAATCCCCAAGGCACATCCCATGACCCTCCCCTTCCCATCTCAGTATCAGAAAGGCAGCTGGACCCTGGTCCCAACTCTGGTGTGATTCCACTGCTCTGGTGCAGGCCCACCAGCCAGCAAGCAGGTGTTAGACCAGCCAGCCAGCTGGACCGTCACCGCCCGCTGGATTCTGTCCCCCCAACACCCACTCCACCACCCAAACCCACCCACCTCATCATCTTCCCCATGGCCAGACCTTCCCCACAACTTCAGCAGATTCCATGGGCCCATGGGGCCAGGCCAGATCTAGGTACCCAAATCTCCACAGACCTCAGCTGAGACATCCTACTGGACCTGAAGACCTGCCAAACACGACCCTTGGCCATTTAGGCCAGAAGACAATAAAGGAAACAGAAAACAAAGGAACAAAATTCCCACCAACAAAGACAAACACAAGAATCAACATCCAGAACTATAGTCATCCAAATCCAGATTCCTAAACACCAGTTTTTCATTCAATATTCATTCAATAACAGAAAGAGTAATAGGCACCATCAGAACCCAGCTATCCTAAGACAGCGACACATGAACATTCCAACGCAGCTGAAGCACAAGAGGATGATCTTAAAAATAACTTTATGAACTGAATGTACCAGGCTCTGCTGACTCCCCATGGGAGTCCTTGCATTGAAGGAGGTAGGGGTGGGGGGTTGGTTGTGGGGGGGCAAGGCTGGGAAGAGAAAAAAAATAAAAATGTTTTAATAAAATATTATATAAAAAAATAACTTTATGAAGATGATAGAGAGAGGCCTTTAAAGAGGAAATAACAGATTCTCTTAAAGAAACAAGGGAAAGACAAACAAAAAATTAAAAGAAATCAATAAACCCTTTAAAGAAAGCCAAGAAAAAAACAATCAAACAGGTGAAGGAAATGGTTCAAGACCTGAAAATTGAAATAGAAGCAATAAAGAAAACACAAACCAAGGGAATTCTGGAAATGGAAAGTCTGGGTAAGTGAACCAGAACTACAGATGCAAGCATCACCAATAGAATATAAGGGATGGAAGAGAGAATCTCAGGCATTGAAGATATGTTGAGGATATAGAGGAAATGGATTCATCAGTCAAAGAAAATGTTAAATGTAAAAGATTCCTAGCACAAAACACCCAGGAAATCTGGAAACCTAAGAATAATAGGAATAGAAGGGGAAGAATCCCAGCTCAGAGGCATAGAAAACATATTCAACAAAATCACAGAAGAAAACTTTCCCAACATAAAAAAGGAAATGCCTATAAACTTACAAGAAGCTTACAGAACACCAAATAGATTGGACCAAAAACAAAACAAAACTCCCTTCATCAAATAATAATCAAAACACTGAAGATACACAATGAAGAAAGAACATTAAGAGCTGTAAAGGAAAAAGCCAAGTAACATATAAAGACAGAACTATCAGAATTACATCTGACTTCTCAATGGAGACTCTAAAAGCCAGATGGAACTGGACAGAAGTTATGCAGACACTAAGAGACCACAGATGCCAGCTCAGACTACTATACCCAGCAAAATTTTCAGTTACCATAGACAGAGAAAACAAGATATTTCATGACAAAACCAAATTTAAATAATACCTATCCACAAATCCAGCCCCACAGAAGGTACTAGGAAAAAAAAACTCAAACCTGAGGAAGTTAGCTGCATCCACAAAAACAGTCAATAGATAATCTCAAATCAACAAAACCCAAAGAAGGGACACACACACACACACACACACACACACACACACACACACACACGACCAACAACAACAAAAAAAACAAGAATTAATAATCACTGGTCATTACTATCTCTTAATATCAATGAGTTCAACTTGTCAATAAAAACACAGGCCAACAGAATGGATATAAAAAGAGGATTCATCCTTCTCCTGCATACAAGAAACACACCTCAACTTCAAAGATGGACATTACCTCAGAGTAAAGGGTTAGGAAAATATTTTTCAATCAAATGGACCTAAGAAGCAAGCTGGTGTAGATATCCTAATATTTAACATAATAGACTTCAAATTAAAATTAATCAAAAGAGATGGGGAAGGACATTTCATGTTCATCAAAGGAAAAATCCATCAAGATGAAGTCTCAATTTTGAACATCTATACCCCCCAAACAAGGGCACCCACATTTGTAAAAGAAACATTAGTAAAGCTTAAATCACACATCGAACCTTACACATTAATAGTGGGATACTTCAACACCCAACTCTCCCCAATGGACAGGCCTTCCAGCCAGAAATTAAACAGAGAAATAATGGATCTAACAGATGTTATGACTCAAATGAACCTAACAGACATCTACAGAACATTTCACCCAAACACAAAAGAATCTTCTCAGCACCTCATGGAACTTTCCCTAAAATTGACCACATACTTGGTCACAAAGCAAATCTCAACAGATACAAGAAAATTGTAATAACCCCCTTTATCTTATCAGACCACCATGGGATAAAGTTGGAGTTCAACAACAACACAAACTACAGAAAGCCTACAATCTCATGGAAGCTGAACAACTAACAACTGAATTATCAAGAGATGAAGGAAGAAATAAAGAAAGAAATTAAAGACTTCCTAGGATTCAATGAAAATGAGAGTACAACATACTCAACCTCATGGGACACTATGAAAGCAGTGCTAAGAGGAAAGTTCTTAGCACTAAGTGCCTGTGTAAAGAATTTGGAGAAATCTCACACTAACACACTTAACAGCACACCTGAAAGCTCTAGAACAAAAAGAGGCAAGCATGCCCAAGAGGAGTAGATGACAGGAAATAATCAAACTGATAGCTGAAATCAATATAATAGAAACAAAGAAAACAAATCAATGAAACAAAGAGTTGGTTCTTTGAGAAAATCAACAAGATAGACAAACCCTTATCCAAACTAACCAAAAGGCAGAGAGGGAATATCCAAATTAACAAAGTCAGAAACAAAAAGGGAGACATAACAACAGACAACGAGGAAATCCAGAGAATCATTAGGTCATACTTCAAAAATGTGGGTGCCCTTGTTTTGGGCGTATAGATGTTCAAAACTGAGACTTCATCTTGATTGATTTTTCCTTTGATGAACAATTCTTCAAATTGTTCCATACAATAAAAACAGAGGGACCATTACAGACCAATTTCCCTCATGAACATGGATGCAAAAATACTCAATAAAATTCTGGCAAACTGAATCCAAGAACATATCAAAAAGATTTCCACCATGATCAAGTGGGCTTCATCCCAGAGATGTAGAGATGGTTCAGTATATGAGATTCAGTAAATGTAATCCATCATTCAAATAAACTGAAAGAAAAAAATGATCATCTCATTAGATGCTGAAAAAGTCTTTGACAAAATCCAACACCCCTTCATGATAAAAGTCTTGGAGAGGTCAGGGATACAAGGAACATACCTAAACATAATAAAAGCAATATACACCAAACCAACAGCCAACATCAAATTAAAGGGAGAGAAACTCAAAGTGATTCCACTAAAATCTGGAATAAGACAAGGCTGTTCTCTCTCTCCATACCTGTTCAATACAGTACTCAAAGTTCTAGCTAGAGCAATAAAACAACAAAAGGAGATCAAGGGGGTACAAATTGGAAAGGAAGAAGTCAAACTTTCCAAAAATCCCACCAGGGAACTCCTATACCTGAAGCTGATAAACACCTTCAGAAATGTGGCTGGATACAAGAATCAGTAGCCTTCCTATATACAAATGATAAACATGCTGAGAAAAAAATCAGGGAAACAACACCCTTCACAATAGCCACAATTAATATAAAATATCTTGGGGTAACTCTAACTAACTGTGAAAGACCTACATGACAAGAATTTTAAGTCTTTGAAGAAAAAAATTGGAGAGATATCAGAAGATGGAAAGATCTTCCATGCTCATGGATCAGGATCGGTAGGATTAACACAGTAAAAATGGCCATCTTACCAAAAACAATCTATGATTCAACACAATCCCCATCAAAATTTCGACACAATTCTTTACAGACCTTGAAAGAACAATCCTCAACTTCCTATGGAAAAAAAAGATAACTAAAACTATCCAGTACAATAACGGAACTTCCAGAGGTATCACCATCCCTGACTTCAAGCTGTACTACAGAGCTATAGTAATAAAAGAAGCATGCTATTGGAATAAAAACAGATGGGTGGATCAGGGGAATAGAATCAAAGACCCTGACATAAATCCACACACCTATGAACACCTGACTTTTGACAAAGAAGCCAAAATTATACAATGGAAAAAAGAAAGCATCTTCAACAAAGAGTGCTGGCATAACTGGACGTCAGCATGAAGAAGAACGCAAATAGATCCATATGTATCACTCAACACAAAACTCAAGTCCAAGTGCATCAAAGACCTCAACAAATCCAGTCACACTGAATCTGATAAAAGAGAAAGTGGGAATTAGCCTTGAATGCATTGGCACAGGAAACCACTTCTTGAATAGAACACCAATAACACAAACACTGAGATTGACAGTTAATAAATGGGACCTCATGAAACTGAAAAGCTTCTTCTGTAAGGTAAAGAACACTGTCAATAAGACAAAAAAGGCAGCCTACCTCTGACAGAGGGTTGATCTCAAAGCCCGAGGCGTTGAACCTGACCAACAGCTCCTTACACGACGAACATTTGCAAGTGAAGCTGTTAGGACAAAAGGGTGTGCCACATTTCCCAGTGCCACAAGGATGAATTAAGAGGTGATGGGGAGGTGGAAAAGACAGAGGAGCAAAGTGGGGTTTTTTGCTGTTTGCTTTTTTGTTTGTTTGTTTAATTAATATTCTTATTTGTATTTTGTATTTCTTATTTTATTATTTCCTTTTAAGTTTTCCTTTGGAGGGGGATGCTACAAGAGTGAAGGGTGGATACAAAGGGACTAGGAAATGAGTGGGATTGGGATACATGATACGAGATTCCTAAAGAGTCAATAACAAATTATGTTAAAAACAACACCAACAACAAAACAATGAAAGGCAGAAGAGAATGAATGGAATATTCAGGATGCTAAAAAATGTAATGATATATACATTTTCTGATTAAAAAAAAAACTGAAAGAATCCATTGCTACCCAACAAAAGTAAAAGATAAGCTAAAAGAAATATTTTAGGAAGAAAAATATTTACATCAGATAACGACTTTTTGCCTCATACTTAAGAACATTGTAAATAGTACACACATACACACACACACACACACACACACACACACACACATACACACACACACACACACACACACACACACACACACACACAAAACCAGTGTATATTTTATCTTCTTTCATGTTATTTTCAGTAGTTCAAGATGCCAAGCTGTGCTTATGCTACAGAGATGTACTGAGGGAAGTGTCTGCAAAAAATGAATGTGGATAGAACATGAGTGGGCAGAAAGACACCAGAGGACGGCCAGGGGCAAACGTAGAGCGTGGAAAGAGTAAAGACAGGGACAGGAGTGGAAAGTTTGCATATCTTTGGCTTATGCTATCATTTGAGTTGCCAACATGAATTTCATTAAAGAAAATGTTAAATAAATTTTAACTTGGGATTATAACACCATTTTCAACAATTTCTGCATTGGCTTTAAACAGTTTATACTGTGTATTTATGTAAAGTGGCATTCTCAGCATCAAAAGCCATACATCAAAATATTGATCAGCTCTGAAAAAACACGGAGATGCCCCATATCCTACAATATCAAAGATTCAGTTAAGATTTAATTCCTTATGTGACAACAAATAAGCACATGCATGAAATTAATGTGCAAATTAATATGCAAATTTATCTTGAATAAATAGTGAAGCTATACATATGGGGGGGGGACTATCTTTGCTCCCTAAAATATGCTATATAGTCATTTGACAACCATCCTTCTGTTCTTTTTCTGTATGAATGTATAATCAGGTGCTGAATGTAGAAAAGATGTCTTTATTGTTGGTAGGCCCATCACACTGCAATCTATCTTTCTTTTTCTTTTTCCCCCATGGAGAAATGTAAGCCTACTAAAAATAAGTTTATTAAATCTGTTGTGAAAAAGAGTGAGTTGAATCCAGACTTTAAAGCATGCCTGTTTGCTTAGACAGTTAAAAGCCTGCAACGATAAGATGGGGAACACAAATTGTCCCTTTTCCTCTGCCTCCTCGAGTTCCATGAAGAATGCCTAGATTTCTAAGAGTTGTTGAAAACCTACTAATGGCTCCTGGGAAGTGGAATCACTGCCATCAACATCCAAGAGCAGCAGGCCAGGCGGCAGGCAAATCCAGTTGCCAGCCCCAGATGAACCTGAAAAGACGTAATGATGGGAAAGAGCACCAATAGTAATGATGTGGGTGCCCGCCTTTGAGAAGAAAGGGGTGTTCAAAACGCTACAGGACTTCCCTTCCCATCGACCTATTCTTTTAGAAGGAGGAGGTGGGAAGGGGGAAAAAGGAAGAGGAGAAAATGGAGGATGGGACAGGAAGGAGGATGGGGAAAGGGAAAAAGAAGGGAGGAGAAGAGGAGGAGCGAGGAGGAAGAACATGAGGAGAAAGAGGAGGGAAGAGGATAGAAAAGAAGTCAAGGTAAGAATAAAAGGAAATGAAGGAGAGGACAGAGGACCATTTGTTTGATTTTTTTTAAATAAATTTGGGGCTGCAGAGACAACTCCACAGTTACAAGTACTGACTCCCTTTGCATAGGTCTGGAGACCAACTTCTAGCACCCACGTGATCACTCATAACAGTCTGTAACTCCAGTTCCAGGGGATCCAATGCCCTCCTCTGCCATTGGTAGTGATAATAAAGGAACTTCATTTAGACCAAGCATTGAAACAAATAAATAATATGTATTACTTCCCCCCCTCTCTCTCTCCCTCTCTCCTCTCCTGAGGGTCCTGTCTCTGAGGACATCAGGCACATATGTGGTATACATACACACATGCAGCCAAACCCTTATACACCTAAAATAAAAATAAATAATTCTTATTTAGAAAATCATCTTGGATCTGGATACTATATTAGATACTATATTGTCTCAGTGTTCATCTTCCTGAATCTAGTCACTATATTGTGGTCTTTTAGAAGACAAACCTTGTTCTTGAAAAAAATTAATGAAGTAATTTTGGAGAAGGATTTAGTGATTGCAATTTAATATGTTCTAGTAGGAAAGAGAAGGAAGTGAGGAAGAGTCGAGACGAGAGGGGGGTGAGAGAGGCGGCAGAGGTCTATGATAGTGACTAATTATGTTTCAATGTTTGATCTAAATGAAGTTCCTTTATCATCACTATTGAAAAGGGAGGGGGAAGAAGCCAGCCCATGAAATGTAATAAAGCTGGGTTGAAGACATGGCTCATTGGTTAAGAGCACTTACTGCTCTTACAGAGTTCTCAGTAACTACATCGGGCAGCTCATAACCACCTGTAACTCCAGTGCCAGAGGATGTGATGCTCTCTTCTGGACTCCATGGGCACTGAATTCATGTGCGTGCACACACACACACACACACTCAAAAATAAAAATCAATGGAAGGAAAAAAAGAAATACAGTAAAACAAGAATCACCGAGACATTGGAAAGAAAAAAATAAAACACAGTCAGTAAAAATAAGGGTAAAATACATCTACTTTCCCTAAAATTTATTTTTTAAATATGAAGTCCTTAAAATTATTCCTTAAGCTCTTTAAAATTCTTTCATAAAATAAAACCACCTCATTCATCAAAGTTGTTATTTTATGCACAATAAAGTGCTTTCAAAGATCTTGGGATTTCTGTGGACCCTTTTCAACAAATAATGCCACCCTGTGCAGAAACTGGTCACTCCCGGGGCCTTGGCAAACAGAAGTGGGAAATGCCAAAATGTGAACAGAACAGGACTTAGAAGAGAGACTGGAAAGGAAGAAACAAGACAAAATTTCAGAATTGTTTGTGAAAATTCAGGATAAAATTCTCCTCGAAATTCAGGATTCTGACAGCCAAATTCCCAGTTGGGGTGATATGGTAAATACAATTTGTATTAAATGTGGATTTTTAAAAGGAGACAGTTTTTCCATGTTTACCTATATGTGACACTTGCTCCTACATACTGTTTCAGTGTACTTTTTAAGATTAAACTTCAGGGGAGGGATCACAAAGTCCCACCCATAGGTGAGAAATTATTGGTATCTAATGCTGCCAGGGGAGGAAGAGTTGGTTGTCTTCTGATGCGGGCCCTGATTGGCTGTCCACATTCTAATGAGTGACCCTACATCCATGATGCGGGCCCTGACTGGCTGTCCACC
>CABHPQ010157980.1:0-45362 GCA_902168405.1 Peromyscus aztecus | reverse complement strand
GCCCTGATTGGCTGTCCACGTTCTGATGAGTGACCCTACATCCATGAACATACTTGGAGCACTAATGGACTGAGTGGGTGTAAAACAGGTGTATGTGAAGTTGAGAGGGAAAAGTGGTCATGGTATAAGAGGAGCTGAAGGAGAGGGAGTGGAGTTAGATTTGACCAAAACATATTATAGGGCTGGAGAGACGGCTCTAATTTCCTATTAACTGTGTGTGTGTGTGTGTGTGTGTGTGTGTGTGTGTGTGTAGGCTTGTGTAGGCCTGTGAGTATGTGCACATGGAGGTCAGAGAACTACCCTCTAAATGTCTTCCTTGGGAGGTCTCCATCTTGATTTTTGAGAGGAAGGCTCTCATTGACTTGAGGCTCACTGATGAGCTAGCTAGGTTGACTAGCCAGCCAGCACCAAATATCCACATGTCTCTTCCTCCTCAAGGCTGGAATGAATTCCAAGAGTGCACCAGGCTTGAACATGTGAGTTTTGGAAACTGAACTCAAGTCCTCGAACTTGTACAGCAAGCACTTCACCAAGTGAGCTATTTCCCAGCCCCATTCCCATTGATTATTGAAGGGGATGCTTTTTTAAAAAATGCCATGCTAGTCTCCTCTGGCTCCTATACTATTCTGATGAGAAATCTGCAGTTATTCTAATCGCTTATCCTTTATGGGTAAGATGCCTCTCCCATTCAGCATTATCTTGCTGTCTTCAGTTTTCAGCTAGGGTTGTAATTTGTTTGACTGGGTGTCTCTGGGTTTATCTTCTCTGGATTTCACCCACTTCTTAAATTCATAGGCTTTTTACCAAGACTTTCTTTTGCCAAATTGGAGACATTGTTGGTGGTTACTTTTAGAGTTCTTTTCTAGTCTCAATGTCTTTCTTCTCTTGCTCTGCATTTCTGATGACACACTCATCAACTCTCTTGCTATATTCTCCAAGGGTCATGAGGCACTGATGTTTTTCAGGTACTCTTTTCTCTGTGTTGTTTGCATTATGTTGTAGATGTAACAGTCTTATTAAATAAGAAGCTCAGAGCCAAATGCAGAGTTAAAAACCCAAGAGGTCAGAGCAGTAGCTAAGAGCTAAGACTAAAACCACCTTCTTACCCCTCGCTGCCGCTGCCTTCCTTCCCCTGAGAAAGAGACCTACTTCCTGTGTGTGTATCTTTTTATTGACTATCTGTTCTGCCTTCTCATTGGTTGTAAACCCAACCACATGACCTCCTCGTCACTGCCTGCCTATACAGACCTCCATGTCTCTATGGTTGGTATTGACATTAAAGGTGTGTGTCTCCAAGCTGGCTATGTTCTTGAACACACAGACTCTGCCTGCCATGTGATCAGATTAAAGGTGTGCACCATCACCGCCTGGCTTCTGCTATGGCTTGCTATTAGCTCTGACCCCCAGGCAACTTTATTTATTAACATACAAATAAAATCACATTTCAGCACAAATAAAATATCACCATATTATGTAATTTCTATTTTTCTGTCTTCTATTTACCTTGTTCTTGCCTCTGTCCCTCTCCCATCCCATCCTGCTTTTAGCCTATCCATTAAGCATCTCATTTTAGTTAATAATATTTTCAGTTTGAAATTTTCCATTTCTATTTTTCTTTTTATTCTGAGACTTTGTATTTCCTGGTTAAGGTTATTTTTATAATTTGTGGTTTTAGTAAAGCTTATAATTTTAATAAAGTATTTTTATGGCAACTGATTTAAAATCTTTGCTAACTCATCAGCTTGGCATTAGTGCCTAGTTTTTATTTAAGCTAAAGTCCTGTGCTATACATACCAGGCTGGCCTTGAACTCACTGAAGTCCTTCTGCATAAGTCCCAAGTTCTACCATACCTGGCCATGTTTGTATCAACTGTCTTTCTGTTTTCAGTTTGAGACCTTCCTGTTTCTTGGCTTAATGGGGGGTTTTCACTGAAAAAGAAAATGATAGCTTGGGTACAATACCATGTAACTCAGGATCTTACCCAAACCTGTTTTAACTGGTTTCTTCTAACACAGGTCTAAGAGCAGATGGAAGAGTGCCTCTTACTCCTCCCAGGTAAAGAGAGAAGTGCAGGTTCCCACTCGGGCACCACTGACACACTGAGGAAGTGCAGAGAGCTCCCCATTACTTCTGGGCAGAATGGGAATTACTTCTCTCCAAATAACCACCACTGATACCAAGGTAGGAGGGTGGGTACCCACATAGGGCAGGAATGGTCCCCACTCTTCCCTAGGCCTCCTCTAATACTACCCACCTGTGACTATGGTTGTAAATACAGGCTCCCCATACATTATCTACTGAGACCAAAGAGTGAGTTGAGGAAGGGAAGAGTCCTCACTATTACACAGTGAGGAATGGAAGTCCCGTCTCCTAATAGATGTCACACATATCAACTCGGGGGGCGGGGGCTGAGTAACACACCTCATCCCAGCTTCTGATGGGCAGAAATCCAGAATCCCCATTTGGCCTTTGCTGGTATGGGGGGGAGTTGGAGTCAAGCATTTTTCTTGGTGTTGCTGGGGTAATTAATCAAGCCTTTCTACCTTGCTAGTCTTTGGCTTTCCTGGGTCTTAAGCTTTGAGGAAGTACCACTGTCTACTTCTGCTGGCATGTCCACATGGCCAACACTGGTAGTTCTAAGTCTGGGGTGGTTAAGTGAGGCAAAAAGAAATCGAGGAACTTGCCAACATCATGTTCCTTTGGTTTGAGATTCTTCTGACTTCTCTGTACTTAAGCTTCAAAGCCCTCATTTGTGTTATGTATTTTGTTCAGAGTTTTTGTCTGTTGGTTTTCTGTTACTGTGATAAACATCATGACCAAAGGCAACTTGGAAGGGAAAGGGTTTGTTTTATATTACACTTACAGGCATAGCCCATCACTGAGCAAGGTCAAAGTTAGAACTCAAGCAGGGAAAGAACCTGGAGACAGAAGCTGATACAGAGGCCATGGATGGGTGTGGGCATATTGCTTACTGGCTTGCTCCTCAAGTCTTTCTCGGCCTGCTTTCTTATAGAACCCAGGATCACCAGTTCAGGGTTGGCACCATGCAAAATGGACTGGGCCCTCCTATATCAATCACTAATTTAAGAAATTCACCACAGGTTTGCCCACAGGCCAATCTGATGAGAGCATTTCCTTAATCAAGGTTCCCTCTTCCAAATGACTCTACCTTGTGTCAAGTTGATGAAAAAAAAAACCCAAAACTAGCCAGCATAGTTTTTTATTGCATTTAATAGGAAGAATAGAGGCTATGTATATCTACTACATCTTCCCCCCAATGAAGTGCATATTATGTAATAATTAATTAGTAATCAAATTAATTAATACTGGATGGATAATATTTTCCACAGTTGTAAGTCTCCATAATTCTGACTGTCCTAAACTATGTCTGAAAGTTACTGTCTTAGTTAGGGTTCTTATTGCTGTGATGAAACGCCAAGACCAAAGAAACTTGGGGAAGAAAGGATTTATTTGGCTTGTACTTCAAGTTTATCATTGAAGGAAGCAAGGACAGGAACACAAACAGGGCAGGATCCTGGAAGCAGGAGCTAATGCAAATACCATGGAGGGGTGTTGCTTACTGGCTACTCTCATGGCTTGCTCAGCCTGCTTTCTTATAGAACCCAGGACCACCAGCCCAGGAACAGCACTACCCACCATGGGCTTGGCCCTCTCCCATCAATCACTAATCAAGAAAGTACCCTACAGCTGAATCTGATGGTGGCATTTTCTCAGTTGAGGCTCCCTCGTTTCAGATGACTACAGCTTGTGTCAAGTTGACCTAAGACTAGCCAGGACTGTTACCAAAACATGCAGGGGAATCTTTCAAAAGTTCTGCTAACCACGTTCAATAATACTTGGAAATGTTCATAACAGACACACGTGTGCACAAAGAAATCATAAACTGAAGTGTACATTATGATTTTGTCGTGTAATAATTACACATGAAAGGCCCACAAAAATAACCAAACATAAGTAAATAGATGAATGGATGGACAGACATACTGATGATCATAGCTGAATGTGTAAATGGATTTTCTTATTGTGTATCTCTATATTTTAAACAATATAAAAACATGTGATATTTTTGTAATACACACACACACACACACATACTTCCATAACACTTTTGCAGGAGCATTGCCTATAGCATGTACTACACACACTGCACCTCAGTTTTTATTCAAAGTGCCTTAAGTTGGGGAGAGGGCTTAGTCAGTGAAGAGCTTGCCATGCAAGCATGATGACCTGAGTTCAAATCCCTAGCACCCACATAGAATCTGCATGTGATGATGGGTATCCGCAACCCCAGAGCTGGGGGCAGAGATAGGAGATCCTGGGCACTCAGTGGCCAGCCAGTTTTGCCAGACTGGTGAGCTCCAGATTCAACGAGAGATCTGAAAAAATAATGGAGAGAGCAAGAGAGGAAAATATCTAAAGAGAGAGAGAAAGAGAGATATGCACATGCACATACATACATACAACACACACACACATGCAGCGAGCGTCTTGCATTCATTTCATAATTGTCCAATTTTCCTTTCAAACAGGAAAAAATGTTACCTACTTTTCTCAAGCCTTGTCATCTCCATTGCTCCACAGCTTGGCCCCAAAATAATTCTCTCTATAAGCTTAGCCCAGCTCTCCTGTGGAAGAGACCTGCAGGTAGTGGACACATCACTAATCTCCTCTCCTAACTGGCTTCACCTGTGCCAACACCCACAGAGGGAGGAGAATCCAAGGAGGACCTAGAAGGCATTGCCCACCAAGGTGACTATATAGCACATTCTTCTGAATCAGGATTTCTTATGATCTAAACATTTTTGTTGGGGGTAGGGGCTGTTGATGAGAGGTGGAGCATCTTTCCAAGAGCCCCAAGCAGTTCACCATTTTGCTCACCTGATCTCAGCAATAAAGGAAGTTTCAATGGAACTTTGACTACCCAAGCATACATGGGCCCATCTAGGTTCATCAGAGCAATGCTTCATTGATCTTTCATCTTCTAGCCATGACCTTCTTAGATCATAGCCACCTCCCCAGCAGCTCCACCCCACCCCCATGTGCACCAGTTTGCTATGTAGACACGCCCTGTGAGTACATTCTGCCAAAAAGATAAATACTGACCCTTCTTCTTCAAACAGAGAGTTTGTGGTGCTGAGGATGGGATTCAGGGTCTTATGAGTACCGGGCAGATGCACTGAGCCATGTGCATCCCCAGACCTCTCAAAGTAAGGAAAGGAGAGCTACAGGACAATGTTTGATGTAGTACCCTCCATAAACCATTGGGTGGGTGCTTTTGCTCATAAACAGCTATTCTTCTCTTGGCAACTCACTGAAGCTAACCAGAAACTGAGTAACAGCAGGAACCCACAGATAACTGCCCGCTGACTTCAGTCTCAGACTTCCCCTTCAAGCTGGCAAAACTCGTTTGACAGCCCAATGGAGGCTCAGCATGACACACACGGAATCTCTTTCATTTCCACATCGCCTGGTTTCCCAGAAATCAAGCTTAGATCTCTGAGCCACAACAAAGAGGTGCCCACTTAGCAAACCAACCCCCTTTGTCTCCATGGGAGCATCTGTGTTTTCAATATGACATTTCCAAAATGACTGCACCTAAGGGAAAAGAAGAATCTTTTTTAAAGCTGTTTTCTTTCAGATGAAAATAGTTACCTCTTAAATATCTGTGTTCATGAACACAAGAAATAAGCAGGAAAAATAACCGCAGCTTGGATCTCGTGAGAGCCAGAATGTTCAACATCTGAGACTAACCAGACTTATGAAAGATCCACTCCCATGAGTGCTCCAGTGCCTAGAACAGTTCCTAGAATAGTATGCACTCAGCAAATGTTAGTGGTGATGGGGCAGGAGAGGGAGGGGGCAAGAAGGAGGGAGCCTTACATACATAGAAAACTCCAGACTGTTAAGTAAGAAATTATTGGCTGTTGACAGGTGAGTGACATTGAGATGTTGACCTAACCAATTCAAAAATTAAGGTCTTTACTCTGTACTTCTCTAAGTCATTTGAAATTTTAATATGGAAACAGATTCCTTCCATTAAAACAAGTTTAACAGGGCTGGTGTGAAAAGTACTTGCTGTGGATATGTGAATCATGTCAGTTCAAATGGTACATACAACCCCATTCCTGTTTATGAAATACTGATATTTCACAAAACATTAAGTGGTTGTTTCTAAGAACAATAATATGAGGGGGTTTTGTTTGGGGGCCTGAGGGTTGTTTGTTTGCTTACTTATTCCAGGTTTTCTTAAGGTTCCGTTTCTGAAAAATGTGGATAAATGTTTCACTGGAGGGAGATAGATAGCTGCAGGCTTATATACCTATTTAAGCCATTTTGTAGTGGTATTTTTGTGTGGAGTGATGTGTCAAAGACCTCTTCCTCTGGGTTCCCACAAAAGTGTCATGATTTGTATCATTCTCAGCAGCCCTTGGTGTTTAGAAAAGCAGCGGCCACGAGGTCGTCGCACAGTTGGAATGGGAGTTTGGTCTCATACTAAGTGGCAAATTGAGACTGCAGAGAAGCAAACTTCAGAAATGACTCAGTGGTGAGATAGTTCACACTTCGTAATACTGGACATTCGCATCAAGATTTTAGTTATGGGAGCTGAAGAGATGGCTCGGTGGTTAAGAGCACTTACTGCTCTTCCAGAGGACTCAAGTTCAGTTCCCACCACCCACATCTGACAGCTCAGAACTACCTGTAATTCTAACTCCAGGTGATCCAACATCTTCTTCTGGCCTCTACAGGCACCTGCACACATGTGGCATACACACACAATAAAAATGAAGATTAATCTTCAAAATAAAGAAGATTTTGATTTCTGAAGTATAATACTTGATGTAGTACTTAAGAGCTCAGGAGCAGATTCAGGAAGCCTCAGATTGCCTCAGACTGAAACCCCCAACTCATCACTCCCTTCTGTGGCTATGACATATAATCTCTGTAAACCTCAAGTTTCACATCTATGTAGTGATACCCACACTCAAGCGACCAAGGAGAACTAAGTCACATAAAAGAATTCTCAGCACACAGAAGCTCTCAATGAACACTAGAGTGGTGGTGTTGTTAGGTGATGCCATCCAGTTTCATAATGAGGTCATTAAGTTTAATGATGTTAAGTAGCATTTACTGAAAGTCATACAGATGTAAGAAAAAAAATATCTGGAACTGGGAGTCAGTCTTCTAACATCAGAGGTAACATAACATCAGATGCGGTGCCACCTTAATCCACACTTTAAAGGCAAAGTAGGCATCTCTAGTGCCAGAACCCCAAATGATCCGTAGCAATGTCTCATTAATTAGCAATGTCTTGAGTGGACTCAGACAGACAAAGGATGATCATCTTGGTAAAGACACTGAGAAAACCACATCAGATTTCAGCCCCTTCTTTCTTAGGTGTTTGGGGCCCACACCTGTCCCTGTCACTTCCTGCCACTGAGTGAGTCATCTCCATAGATTAGTTTCACTAACTGTAATTGCACTTGAGCTCACAAAAGAAATTCTTGAAGGTTTTCTCTGGGACATGTTCTGCAAACTCATCAAGAGATATTATGGTGAGCTTTATCGGTTTTTGAGATTTATAAAACAGATCCTCTTGGCGAGGTCTTGTAGCACTTCTTTTTCGCAAAAGATGACATAGAGTTTCTCCCAAAACAAATCTGACTCTTCTAGATGCTTAGATCAAGAGTTATGAGTCACCTTGCCACCTACTATCACTGAAGATACAGCACACGGAAATGATGCTACATCGTACAGAGGTGTTTTTTTTTTTATTTAATCTCTGAAATTTTCATATATGTATACACTATACCTCAATCATAGCCTCTCCTTACTCCCTGTTCCAAGTCCCCTCAACACAGCTCCTTCCCAATTTCATGTCCTTTCACTGTTTCAATATAATTTGCTAAGTCCCATTAGTGTTGCCAGAATATATATGGATGTAGGGCCATCCACTGGGGTGTGGATAAAGGACTCTTCCTCCTCCACCAATCAACAACTGCCAGTAATGCCTCAGCCAAGGAGTGGGGTCTCATCCCTCCATGCCTCCTCTTTGCATCAGAATGTTACTGGCTCATGCTTGTGTGTGTGACCACAGCTGCTGTGAGCTGATATGTGTGGCAGCCATGCCATGTCCAGAATCAGCTTTTCACTGCCTGCCGCCTCACCCTCTTGCTCTGACATTCTTCCTATCCATATCTCATGATGCTCTTTGAACCTTGGGGAGAGGAGAGGTCATTCAGGTGTCTCATCTAGAGCTGAGCACTCAACAATGACTTATTCTCAGCACTTTGTCTAGTTATGAATCTATATATCAACCACAGTGTACTAAAAAAATAGAAGCTTCTCTAATCAAAGTTGACAGCAATATTAATCTACAGGTATAAGTGTTGTTGTGCTTTCTACAGGCCCACATTGGAACGCCAAAATGTTGATATTTTTTTTTTTACTCTTTGATTCTTTGTGGGAGCCCACCACCCAGATCCCAAATAAATCATACACAGAGGCTTATTCTTAATTATAAATGCCCATCCTTAGCTTGGTTTGTTTCTAGCCAGCTTTTCTTAAATTATCCCATCTACCTTTTGTCTCTGGGCTTTTACCTGTCTCTATTTCTGTATATCTTATTTTCACTCTTACTCCATAGCTGACTGTGTGGCTGTGTGGCTGGCCCCTGGGGTCCTCCTCTCCTTGTTCTCTTGCTCTTTCTTTCTCTTCTCCCAGATTTCACCTTCTATTTATTCTCTCTGGCTGCCAACCCCACCTATCCTTTCTCCCGCCTTGCTATTGGCCACTCAGCTCTGCATTAGACATTCAAGTGTTTTAGACAGGCAGCTTCACAGAGTTAAACAAATGCAACATAAAAGAATGCAACACATCTTTGCATCATTAAACAGATGTTCCACAGCACAAACAAATGTAACACATCCTAAAATAATATTCTACAACATATAATTATAAATATTTAGAAGGCAGTTGGACATGACCGTTTAAGAAAACATCTACAGTAAGGTCCCCCCTAGGGCCTATGACCTCCATATAGCTATTAGTTTTTAAGCAGGTTTATAGTGTCAGACATGAATTTGCTCCTGTGGAGCAGGATTCAAATCTAATCAAGAGAGTGGTTGGTTACCCCCATAACCTTCATGCCACCATTGCGTCAGTGGGCACATCTTTCCTGGCAGGTCAGTATTGTGGTATTCAGAATCCAGCAACTGGCAAAGCCACTGATATTCCTTCTCACCCAGCTGCTCATGTAGCCCCTTCCTGCACTATGTAAGCTATCAGTGGGAAGAGGGTTTTTTTATTTATTCTTTGAAATTTTTATACATTTATACAAGATGTTTTAATCATGTGTATCCACCTTTTATCATACCCCCCAGTCTAGAATGAGTTTCTATAGCATCTAGGCAAGGCCCTCCACAGACCTGCCAAGAGAGGTGGACATACTGGTCCTTGTCACCCTCACAGCAGATTCTACATGACTTAGATGTGTCCTACCCATCCAACTGTACACCTGCCCTTCAAGTTTGATAAGGGTTCATCCTTAAGCCTTGGGTACATAACATGGGTGAGCCCTGTGCTGGGTAAAAAAAAAAATCTACCCAAATTAATAAAACACCTCCATGTCCTTGGATATCACAGTTCAGGAAAGGGAAAGATGCTACCTTGGATTGCATGGTTCATTTATAAGGATCTGAGTAAAGTGCTGCTAGAGCCAACCTTGGAGAACGTATTCTCTTAGTAGATCTTACCACAGACTTTCCTGAGCTGGTAACAGGCAGCTGGGAGATTTGAGAAGCTATAATGGAGAAGAGACTATTGCATGTGGGAAGCATGGGGAAGAGAAGAACATGGAAAATCCAACATTCTGATACAAGGAATGCAAAAAGGAGTAGATAATAGGGGGGCCAGTGAGAGCCAATCTGTAAGCTCTACTATGCTGTTTGGACAGCATTCCTACGCTTCCTTACTATGTGATCTCTGGGCAATAATTACATAGTTCGTGGTAAGAATCAACTTGTTTATAAACTATGTCTGTAGCCCTGACTATCACACACAACTGTTCAACATAATAACACTCATGCTGAGTTTCTCCATCGCTGGAACACTCACACACACACACACACACACACACACACACACACACACACACACATCTTCAATCTCCCCTCCACTCAGAGCTACAGCTGTCCAATATCACTGTTCCAATTCAATGGTCACTACTATCCTGACATAGCCTCACCCTCACCACATGTCACTGGAGTACAGCTTATTTGTTCTATAGGAAAATGACCAATGCCAGACAAAGACATGTTCTTGGTCTCCCAGACTGAATTCTGGGCACCCAATATCTTCTTAAATGTAAAATCCAATGTTCACCTCCTTGTCTTGATATCTGAACCATTCACTCTCTCGTCTTTCTCCATTCTGAGTATGGTTTTGTTCTGGCTAAGGTCCAGTTCTCAACTGAGTCTCCCACACAGACCACTCTTGTATATCAACCCACATCACCAACCTTCTCAGTAATGGCCCAAGCACACATTTGTAACTGAGACCCCCCACCCCAAGTCTATGTCTCCTACATCCTCGTTTTTCTTGATGATATTGCCATCTCCTCTTTATCACTGACATTCTTTCCCGTCTGTCTTCAGACCCACTCCCATCCCTAACCCATTTCCTCTTCTCCTTTCAACCAGCATGCCTCAGGGACTCTTCAGTATTCCCTCAGATGACTCCAGCAGGCTCCAGGCTTCCTCTCTGTCCTGTGCTGGTGGCCTCTCCCATCCACCATTAACGTAGTGACCAGGAAGGGCAAAGTGAAAACATGATCGCACCTATCCAATGAGAAATATAAATCCATATTTGTCACGGTCTTCCGGTCTAGACCTCACTTGTATGATAACTACTCTCTTCATTCATGTTTAAAAGGCTAAAATCTTTAAGACATTGAGTTGACATCCCCCCTCATTCCCAACCCAATCCTCCTCTTATACTTCTTCCCTTGACTCCATTCTTCTCAGCCAGCAAACACAAACAACTTGGACACCCTCTGAGAGCCATGCTGACACTCTCCACACATGGCACCTGTGCCATCTTCCACCAAGCAGCAAAGACTAAGGGATGATACTGACTGATGTAGCTCTGATACCCTTACCACCTCTGAGCCACACGACATTTCTATATCCCAACCAAGTATATATTTGGGTGAAAAAAACAAACATTTCCACAAAAAAAAAAAAAAACTTATCAATCAAATTCTTCCATGCTAGTTTTCACCTAAATACAAGTAAAGTGTATTCTGGACTTGCTAGGAAACCTAACCACTATTTATCACTTTGTTTCCATAGGAAAAAAATGCATTGATAGTTCCAAAAGAAAGGCTTACAAATAGACTTTAGAGCAATATCCATTTGTAAATTGAGGGTTGGCTATATTATCTCTTTGCTTTGTCCTTAGCTATGAAATTAGTCTATCATATTTCTTCTCTGGGTTAGTGAGCATTGGAATAAATATGCATCCAATACCAAGTGTTCTTTGATTAATCTAGTCAATGTTTAATAAACACTCAGAGTGGATGGATATATTGCCATGGGCGATCAGCACACTTTTCCCAAGTGATTTCTTAAACATTTCATTTGTTTTCTGACTCTGAACTTACTCAATGCTATTTAGGAAATCCTGACATTAGGAAATCCAAACTTAGAAACCAGATACATTCAGAGGTTCTGAGTCAGGTTACAAATTAATTTTTCACTTTAAATTCAATAGTGACTCATTTTGTTCATTAGATAGTAATAAAATATTATCATGGAACAATGAAAAGAAAAAAAGCAGAATTTAAGAATAGAATCAAGATAGGTTCTATTTGTAGTCATGAGCCTTCCTTCTTGAAGTACCATAACTCACCCCTACCCACACTGGGATTTATTCTGATGGCCTTAAAACTCTCCCTCTACCAAGAAGCACAACAAAAGACCATTTGAGTAGGAAGCAGATGTGTATCTTTGGAGCTTAACACCCCTGGCTCAAATCTGACAGTAAAAATTTACAGCCCTTAAAATATACTACACTGTGGTGGCTTGACTGGGCGGCCTCTTCCCCAGGCGAGGGAGTAGAATTGCTAAAAGGTTAGTGGTCAAAGGGGGGTGGTGCCAGGAGGAAGGAGACAGCTTCTTCACTGGAAGGAAATGAGCCTAGAGATTATCAGTGAATGATATAATCAAAAACTCATATACCAGTATCCAAGTTTTATTACACTACTGAGGAAAACAGCTCATTTATATTGGATTTCCTGTCTCATTTTTTTTTCTTAATAAGAAGAATCACGTACCTATGAGTCATCACGATTTGTGTAGATCTGACAGAGCATTTTCTTATGATAATACATATGAAAAAATTTTTAAAGATAACAACTTTAGGTAATTGCACGTCTCCTGATTTATTGATGTGAAAATGAAAAGATGAGTTGATGTGTTTTTCTCATTTCTTAAATTTCTTGAACATAGCTTTAACTATTACCAGTAGGCACAAATCTCTGTTTAATAGTAACATTCAAAAATTAATAAATATGGAAAAGGCACTATGGGAATAGACTGTAATAAAGACAAATGGAATTCATATTTCAAAAGTTGGCAGGAGCTAACAGATCTGCTCTCCTTTTTTATTTGTATAATAAAATGTTCTGTATTTGTAGTAATTTCTTCCCTTGTTATTTCTCTTGTCTTAAGTAAGAGCCATAAATGCTTCAACAAACAGAGAATGGACTGGACACTCAGTTGGTGTTTCTGACATCCTTTCATGAAGCACTACTTAATGCTGAAAAGGAATAATATTGTTTCCACAGGAAGGTTCAATTTGTTTTCTAAAGAGATTCTTTAGGATATTCCTCCCATCCACTAGTGCTTATTAAATAGCCAGTCCTCGGGAGCCACGCTGAAACAATAAAGGATGGAAGGAGTCACATAGGCCGTAGTTATGAGACAGAATAATTGTGGCATCTTCCAATTTGTAACCACCAAAGCAAAATTAAAAGTCAGACAAGGGCTTCTGAGTAGTGTGAAAATTGTCGTCCATTAATTGATCACACATCCCTTCAAAGAAACCCACGGTTTTTTCCACTCTGACATGTTGAAGGACAGTAACTAAGTCCAGCATGTAAGGAAGAAGGCAATCTTCTAGACAACTCTTAGCCATAAACTCTGCTTGATGCTCTGAGAGGTCCAACGTATCTGTCCATCAGTAGCAGAGTTTCTGTTTGATTGAGTTTGGGGATACCTTGCTTTCATAGTCCAGGGAGCTGGCCAGTGCTGACTACAGAGAGTGAAGCTTAGGGAACTTGTTCATGATTGAACCATTGTTCCCCCAATCCTCTGGTCTACTAATTATCCACAGGAAAGACATGTGGATAAAACATAGATAAAAAAGGAAACATGATACCGAGTGAAATAAGCAGTTGATATGTAGAACATGGAAAAAACTGTCAGTTGGTGTGACATGTGAAAAGATTATAAACTTACTGAGCATGATGAATTCCAGATCAGGTCAAATCAATTTTTCCTGGTTAAGTCCCAACTCTTGCATCAGAAGGTCCATCTTCAAACTGAACAATGTTATCAGCAAACCAGCAGAGAAAAAAAATATCCACAAAACAGATTACTCCATTTGGGTTCTGTGTACATGATATTGTCAAAGTCAACCAGCTGCCTGAGCAAGATGTATTACCTTCCTTGACGTTGCTAATACCCATTATGAAATGGGAACTTAGATTTCACAAGGTCAAATGAATTTTGCATGAGAAAACTTCTTTGGGAAGCCAAGTGAATCCCACCATGGGTCAGCACTCACAATGGATGACTTCTGTCATATATGTATGATTCTTCTTCATCACTTTATGCAGAAATTGGTCCAATGCCTTGAGCCAAATTTATCACAGGCTCCTCCAAAACTGAATCCCACGAGAAAGCAACATCTAGACCACATGTTCATTTGTGGTAGCTCCTTTCCCTCTGGAGTGGTCCAAACTCTTCTAACTGCCTTGATGGAGCGGGGAGCAGGATGCATACAAGTGCACCCTGCAGGAAATTGCCTCAGCTCCCGTCTTATCCTAATGAATGCAGTTATCCACAACTACAGCATTTGAATTATTAATTCTCCCTAATAGGGTGCATTCAGTGTCTCTGGAACAAAGCCGTTTAGAGATCTGGTAAAGCTCATACCAAATTTAATTTGAAGGTTCATCTTGAAGAAAGACAATGCTGGCATTGTGTTATATTGATTTAAAACAAGTCTGTCCTGAGGATTTTCTTCATCCTTATCTGCAGTCATAGACTATGAAAGGGGGTGGGGGACTGGAAATCTCAAGTGCTGGAAAATATCGTTCTCAGAAACTACAGCAGACGGGTCACAACATTTTTAAACAATGATAGTAACATTTATTATATCAAAGCCATTTTATGTTTTATTTGGAACTCTGGCGCCTTTTTTTCTAAAGTTCCCATAACATGACAGTAATTACAGCCATCAAGATGTTCCCTAAAAGATAGCAGTCCAAGGTCCAGATGCTGCTACCCTGCTGTCCCTCTCTCTGGAGTTCAGAATGTGCACATGACATCATGGGGTAGTTTATTTTAAAAGTGCTTTAAGAATGTAATGATAGTAATTGTAGACAGGGAAAATTAATGGGAGTGTTGCTGGTCTGCAAATTCCATTTATAAAACACTCGCCCTGCTCAAAAAGAGAGTGCTTTCTTATTAACAGATGCTTCAAAATACAATTTGGAGGATATATTAAATAAACTCTGTGCTAAAGTCATCTTCAGCTGTGTGTACATAGCTCCCTCTCTTCTCTACTGGCCCAGAGCACGGCTTTCCCAAAAGGATCTAAGATTCTGCAGACACAGAGATGCATGTTCCTTGCAAAAATGGCCTCAGCTGTGGGGCAAGGAAAGGTTAAGTGGTAAAGTTGGTGTCAGGCCAACAAACACATCCACAGTATGTAAAACAAAGAGGAATTTGAGATGGCCCGCAAGTTCCTGCACCCATGCATGCAGCCAAAGCCCCTCCATGGCAGACTGACTGGGCTGAGGAGCTTCAGATGGCTTCCTGTTTCAGGGATGGGGATAGTGGGCATCCAAGACTAAGAGCCTGCTCAAGATAGATTAGATGCCCCTACACAGTGATCATCTTTCTTTCCATATCTCACTTCAGCAGAAACGAAACAACCTCCTCAGGGTCTCTATCTTTGGGATGGAATCAGCTGCTCAGAGGGTAACTGGGTTTTTTCATCCTTTGACATCATCAAGCTGTTTCTGAAATTTCAAAAGGAACACAAAAAGCAGGTCAACGTTCATATGCCTTTCCTTCCTTCAGCCCCTATCAAAAAAGTGGCCCCCAATATCAGGACTGGTCTGTGAGCTTCAGAAAGCTAAAAGGAAGGGCTTTGAATGTTTGCACCATGAGCAAAGGATGAAGACAGGTGCAAGGGAGGTGGGTCAAATAGCAAAGTGCTTGCTTCGTAAGTGTGAGGACCTGAGCTCCATTCCCCAACACCCACATACAAAGGCCAGACACAGCAGGACCTGCAACCCAGAGTTGAGGAGAGATGGAAGGACTCCTATTGCTGGCCAGCCCATCGGGCCAGATTAGTAGGGTCCTGTTTCAGTGAGAGGCCCTGTCTCAAAACTAAGGTGGAGACTGATTGAGGAAGGAGGTACCTGATATCAACTTCTGACCTTAATATGCACACACACACACACACACACACACACACCGCATACACAAATGTGCATACACACATACATATACATACCACACGTACACATACATACACACACATGCATACATATACCACACACACACCACACACAAACCACATACACACACATGTGCACACACATACCACATACACACATGTGCACACACACACCACATACACACATGTGCACACATACACCACACATACACACACATAGTTTTAAAGTATTAATGTTTATTCACTTTGATTTAAACATTGTGTAATTTACACTAGTGCTGATTGATTTTCATAAACCTGACACAACCATAGACATATCTGTGAAAAAAATGATACTAACTGAGAAAAAGCCGCCATAAGATTGGTCTGTAGGCAGGTGTACAGGGTGTTTTCTTGATTGGTGGTTGACATGAGAGGGCCCAGCTCACTTGGGTGGTGCCACCTCTGGGCACGTGGCCCTGGCTGGTATAGGAAAGCAGGCTGGGGAAGCCACAGGGAGCAGCAGTACTCCTCTGCTTCGGGTCCTACCTCCAGGTTCCTGCCCTGTCTGCTTCTGACCTGAATTCCTCTCAGTGACGTCATTCCCTGGAACTATGTGTTGCCTTTGTTCACAGCGTTAGATCACAATAACGGAAACTCGGTGGCAGCGTGCATATTAGAACAACACATAGTACCCCATAAATATGTTATTTTATCTATTATTTTAAAAATAAATTTCAAAATGGGGACGGGGGAGCAACAAACCCAGAAATAGTTTCTCCACACAAACAGAAATTGACTTTAAGAATGTTTAATACCAAGCTAATACAATAGGATTTATACCCCCAAAATATCCACCTGGCTCACATTATGGACTTATATCTCAGGGCCAAGAAGGAGGCCAGCACTATACACGAACCATGGTAGTTTGAGCCACAAATTGACATGATTAGTTCTGGGACTGGGAAGGTAAATACATTCTTCTTCAGACAAATACAGACAATTTTGTCGCCTTTGCAAATAGCCATCAACATCTGGTAAAAGGAGAAATAAGGACTGTATGAGTGTGAGTGCCACGGGGGCGATCATAAGTAAAAATTCATTTCTAGTAGAAGGCAAAGAACATCACATACCGCCATTTCTGGACCTCTGGCTGTAGGACCCCCTCGTACTACATACACTCAGCACTACTGGATTCAAGAGATCCCATTAAGCAAGTCCGGGCACGTTATATCTAAAACCTCATCTTTTTAAAGATTAGGGGGTTAGACGTGTGTATGCATGTTTTTACATGTATGGGGACACATACACACATATGCATGCATGCATGTGGGGGCCCAAAGTCGATATCAGAAATAATCCTCAATCAATCTACCTATTCAAGGAGGCAGGGTCTCTAAAACCCTGTGCTCACTCACATGGCTAGTCTCACTAGCCGGCTTGTTCAGGGCTTCCTCGGTCTCTGGTTTTCAAGGCTGGAATTACGACTGAGATCTGAACTCCAGTCCTTGCACTTTTGCAGCAAGCAATTAACTGCTGAGCCATCTCCCCAGCCCCTGAAAACCTCATCTAACTGACCACTGTATGAGATATGCAGCACCATAGATGAAAACATAGAGTCACCCAAAGATCTTGGTGGAAGACTCAGAGCCAGGATGCTTAGCTCCCTGATAGGTGAGTGAGCCACTTACAGTTTAGATAAGAGACTGACTTTCATGGTGACTGAGCTAAAAATTTAGTTTAAAAAAACAAAAACAAAAACAAACAAACAAGTTTTCCCTCATAAATATTAGGGATTTGGCTCAGTTAATCCTTAATTTAGAACAAGACAGTAACTTCCATCCCTAAGCATCAATACCCTGGCAACAGGACTTGAAATGTTTTTTTTTTTTAACCAGGAGAAATAAATTAAAGGCAGAATGAGAAACAAAAAATGAATGGATATAAGGATGCTTTCTGTGTAGCTGTCCCTTCTAAAATAATACTTAGTTATGTCCTCTACCCTCTACAACAATCTCATAATACAATATTACCAGCACTATTTAAGAAATCAAGAAACAAAAGATCCAGAAAAAGAACACTGCTAGAATACTAGCTAAATACATCCCTCTAATAGACACTCCATTGGGCACTAGCACTATTCTAGGCCTCATCTATGTGGTATCTATAGACAAACATGTACACACCTACCTACAAACGTTTCCATAATTTGAGTCGTAATCTTATGGAGGTTGAAAGTTTTGCTATTGTTATAATTCTCTCCATTTTAGAGATGAGTCCAGAGAACCACAAAGATGTCTAGTATACTGTCCAAAGCCAGGAGACTAATACACAGCACCGCCATACTTAAAACCAGCCAGTCTAGCAACAGAGTCCATTCTCTTAAGAGACATTCTACCTCTCCTCCAGGCAACGAGACCAGAATCTAATTGTGACAGAACTCATCTCATCACAGTATGAAGTGCCAGGGATACACTCCCATATGCAAATGAGAATGGGGCTTTGGCATCTCTCTCCTAAGACACACTTTTGAAGCCAAGATTTTCTTCTCTGGTATCCATCAAAAGACACTGGGATATGGGAGAGTCTGAGATAAATGCATGTATTCTTAAAGCAAATGCGGGCTTGTCCTCCCCCTTAAAGTGACCATTGGTAAACATAATAACTTGGTAAAAGGAGAAATCAACGAGAATATATGCATGATTATGTTGTGGAAGACAATCATAGAAAATGCTCCCCATTCTTCATCCCTGTCCATCAACTGGGGTCACTGCTCCTTTGCCATGCTTCCCTCTTCCTTAGGAAATTTTGTGTCTTCACTTAACTCAATAAAGCAGAGTGATAAGGTTAAGCCAATGAGTGAATCTTCATTAACTAATAGCTAAGGAGAATATGGAAACTACCATTTACCTATTCATTCCGGAAATGGGTATTCAGGAATAAGCCAACTACATACACTCCAGCAGGTCTATGCCCGTCTTTCTTCAAAACTTTATATAAATGACCCTATTGCTGAAGACAGGACATACATTTGTTGTAGGGTCTAGAAAAATCAAGTCAGCAGTGACCTGGAAACTTTCTCCTCACTGGATAGCTTTCACAGTGATGAAAAGTGCTGTGTAGTTAGTTCACTGGGGGAGAAAAGTCATCAATGGACTTACACAATGGTGGACCTTGCATGCTAAACTACCAAGTTGTCAGGCAAGCTGTGCCTAATGATAAATAGTGGCATGACTGTTACAAAATAACCAACTATTTTCTTGATTGGATTGGAAGCCTATTCCACATGAGGAAATTCATACCTGGTTCTATAAACCTGATCAAAATCCCATGACTGGGGGCATTATGAGCCATAGGAGAAAGCCTACTACCATTGTTTTACTAAATGGATACACTGTCAAATTGCCTTCTACATATTTGTATTTGTGCCCATAAATCAGTGCTACTCTCAACCTTGATCAAAGAAGCTTCTCTTTGCAGTGAGCAGCAAGCAGTACAGAGACTCATAAACGACCAAAGTGCTGAAACTAAGTGGCAGTTGAGTGATCCACCCTGATTAGACATCTATAGCATGCTCCCCTGCACCAAAGTTCAGAGAACGTCATGGAAGATGGAGTGGAAGGATGTAAGAACAGGAGGATGGGGGGGAGTGCAGAGAAACGCTGTCTTCTGGACCAGACATGGCTGCCACACACATCAACTCACAGCAGCTTTGGTCACCTGCACAAGACCAGCACAAGCTCAAGCCAGTTGACATTCCAGCATGGGGATAGGAGGGGCTTAATAAGCCCCACCCTAGCTGAGGCAGATTTAGCAGTTGAGAGATGCTTTTAGGAGGACTCATTTTTCTTTAAGGATATGGCAGCTGATAGACTGCTCATGCTCTAGTAGGTGGCCCCACACCTATGGATGTAGCACTGACTGAATTCAGTGGGTTATTAAAAAGAGAAGGAGAACATGTATGTGGGCAAGGAAAATACTGTGGGAGCCCTGGGGGAGAGAGAAGGGGGATTTGGGTTGTACAAGATTGTTGCTAAAATTCCTTAATGTCTGTACTTCCTCCCAAGGTCCCAATGAAATATCAGGGCACAATTCCACCAAAGTCACTCTGGGGGAGCCAGTGAATTTATCGAGTCTCCTTACAGACTCGAGATGAGGGAGTACATACAGGTGACAGTCCCTGTATGTACAGTTACTCACAACAACTATCAATATGCGTGTGTGTGCGCATGCATGTGTGTGTGTGTGTGTGTGTGTGTGTGTGTGAAATTTCAAAAACCACATTTTTAGATTCTAAAAAAACAATACTTTATATAAACCAGCTCACCTATTTCCATTTTTACAGAAAATGTATAGAATAGGACTCTCTGGGCTCTTATTTTACAAGTGAGGAAGCCATGCTCCAGGAGGATTAGGTAAATCATCCACAGTATTCAATGAAGCTGACTTGATAGAATCGAAGAGTAGATGGATTTCCGAGTAATCAAACTGGAGAATGAAACCAAAGCCCGCGGCTCTGCCACTCCACCATGCATTCATTTGCCCGACAAGTGACAAATGGCTCTTTGTCGGGCACTGCAGATGCCAGGAGCCCCCACACCACACCCTGGTGGGCAGATGTAGAAAACAAACAAACCTCCAGACAAAGAAGAAAACAAAACAGTGCTAAGTCCCGGGTGGAGAAGTTAAGTAAGGAAGGTGTGGGAGACTCAAAGCCTAGTTCACGTCAAGGAAGGGGATCCAGGGAAGATAATGGTCATGAAACTTGAAAAGAAGTGAAGGCTGCTGGAGGGTGTGCCTTGTTAGGCTTGTGGGAAAGCATGTGGGTCCATCGAGAACAGCTAAGGAAGGAAATGAGCTTCAAGTGAAAGGAGCTCTGTAGAGAAGGGCACTCTGAAAGGGCACACATCCCATGAAGTGTGTTGAACCAAGGCAGGAAGTCTCATTCCAATGCCAGTCAAGAATATCTAGAAGGTTCTACTCAGGAAAGCTGTAACCTGGTTCCTCTGCTCTACCCCTTTAAAGTGGAATCATACTCCTTCAGAGCTTGATTTGCAGAAGAAATGGAACATGATATGCAAAGGGTCTATCACAGGCCTCAAGTGTCCCCCAGTAGTAGGTCATGGTAGGGTGGTGTTGTCATTGCTGCTGGTGTTGCAGCTGACACCACTGTGGTGGACACAGAGTGAGAAAATCAGAAGCGGTCTCTGGGCCTCCCTTTGCAAAGTAGAGGAGCAGATGAGATGGTCTCAGGACAATTTCATCTCTGAAATGACTCAGCGATCCACTGAAATAAGCAAGCCCACACGCAAGTCTGTAGGAAAGATGTACAGAACATGCACAAACATGCCTTGGGCTTTTTTTTTTTTTAAGACAGTGCGTTTTTTTCTAGGCAGCCTTGGTTTCTCTAAGTTTTCCCCTGACTCAAGAGACAACCATTGCTGCAGATGACCTTGTACACCCACAAGCATCCACTAAGTGGCTGCCTTCTTCATGCGTTCCTGTTTCTCTGAGAGGGGTACAACACCGGCAGTTTCTAAAGCTGGGCTTAAGAAAGTTTTGTTCATCAATTGTGAGTTTATCTTCTTGATTTTTTTTCCCTTCTAGCCTCGAAAACTTTCTCTGATCAGATATATTTTAAAGGAAAAAGATTTTCCTCTTCAAAAAGGGTGTGGAAGTATCTAGCTACTGAGTTCTCTACATATAATACCCAGGCAAGCTCAATGACTTTAGAAGGTAGTTTTTGGTACCACCCAATGCTAAAAATGCCTGAAATCAAGGATCAGGAGGAAGAGGTAGCATGCTTTCCCTTAATCTGGTCTCAAATAGTGGCTCACACCTTAGTGAGCTCCCCTAAGACATCATCGATCCATCAGCAAAGAGCCTTTGACTTTATTTCAACCACCTCATCCCAGAGATGACTCCAAACAACCCAAGATTCAGCTACAAGGTGCTTTGACTCAGCACACCCAGCTAGTCTCAAAGGAGCTCATTTTAATATCATACACAGATTTATAACTCCAAGAAATGAGCATTTCCTGCTTCCACGGGAAGCCTAGGCATGCCCACGAGACTCATCTACAGAGCAATGAGAAGCAGTGCTAGAGGAAGTCATCTTGCAGGGTCCCCCAGGGGAGCTCAGCCTCCCCCACTCCCGTCTTCTCAAGGAAGCATGTGTAGCCTGGAGGAAATGAAAAGTCTATACGAGCTTTCTTGGGAATTTCATCACTGGAAAGTTTGCTAACGATTTCAAGAAATATTTTCCACGAGAAATGAATGGAACCATGGGTCATTTCCCAATTGTGTGCTTGACCATCCAGGTCAACCTTTAATGAGCCTCTGGGCTTTAAAGCCTCTCACCACAGTGCAAGTTTCCAAGGGCATAGGTTGGGATAATTGCAGACATGCCTAAGACCATGTAGAGGGAAGAACACTGGCTTTATAGAAGAGTTGTCTAGAGAACATCTGCCAAGCAGCTGGGACAGGTTGGCTGGGGGTTTTGTTTGTTTTCTTGAGTTTATTTAAGACAGAGACTCCGTGTGTAGCCCAGGCTAGCCCCAAACTTACAGTCCTACTGTTACAGGTGCCCACCATGCTACGCCCCGCTCATGTTTATTCTTATGAAGTCCATTCCACACAGAAGCATGTCAGCCACCTGCTCCTTGCTCAATCTTGAACAACTCATTTAACCTCTCAAAGAAACAATAATAATAACACCAACTTCATCTGCTATTGTAAGGATTAGCAGGGTCATAGGATCACACTTTGTATAGTATTAGACTTGTATGCTATTTTTTTTTCATTCACTCATTCCACTGATGTTTATTTAGAGCTCACTGCTCAGTTCTCAGTGTTGATGTAGGTGCTTGAAGTATATACTATAAAATACACAAAACCAAGCAAAATCAGATTAAACCAATGTTAAAAAATAAAATAAATATTTAGCTTCCCAGAGAGGCTCATATTCTTGGAGAGAGGATTGGATAGATGACTTCCTTAAACATGATGATTATGCCAATTAAATGGTAGGGTTCAAGGTGTTTGTGCAGTTGAAAATCAACACAAAGAAATTAAAATGACTAGGGGTGCCCTTGGTGGGTTATAATGTGAAATAAGATGATCAAGGAAGGATTCACCCAAACGTGACATTCAAGCAAAATATGGGGAAGATGAGGATATGAATCCAACAGAAAACAGATTTGAGGACAGATGAGAGTCAGGGGAAATGGCAGGACCTGTCTGACATGCTTAGAGTCAGGAAGGGCCCGATGGCGCTCGGTCGAGTTTGAAAGGAAGCCATGAAGCAGAAGGAGAGGGCACAGACTATGATTTCTTAACATGGAAGGACCTTGTCTTGAACTGTGAGTCAGATGGTGCTATGGTATGAACGATTGTGTACTCCCAGAATTCATGTGTGAAAATCCTAACCCTCAACTTTCTGGCATTAAGAGATGGGACCCATGAGAAGTGACAGGATCATGAAGACAGAGGATATGTACCCCTATAAAAGCAGTCCAAGGTACTCATTTGTCCCTTTACCATGTGAAGGCACAAGGAGAAGATGTCACCTATGTGGGACAGACCCTCCCCAGACATTGAATCCACCAGCATCTTCATCTCCGATTTCTCTGCCAAGAAAACTCAGAGAAAGAAAGCCTGCTGTTTCTAAGCCAACCAGTCTAGGGTATTTTGTTCTCATGGTCCCAGGAGAACAAGACAGATGGAAAAATATCAAAGGTATTTGCAGAGAACACTGACATAAGCTACCTTTGTATTTTGAGATGATCGCTCTTCCTGTCGTGTTGAGTTAAAACTATGAGGGAACAAAGATGGAAGGAAGCATAGAGACCAGCTGGGAATCTAGAGGAATCATCAGGAGGAGAGATACTGGAGCCTGGACCAAAAGACCAGTAGCATTAACACTATGTGGATCTTGGATATTCTGTTGAATGAACACTGTATATATAAAGAGGAAGACATGGATTTGGTGGGGGTTTCAGTTCGTTTGTTTGTTTTGTTTTGTTTTTCTGAACAACTACAAGGATGAATATGCCATCAGATGAGATAGGAAGGACTATGGGAGGGCTTAAGGTGAAAATCGTGAGACAAGCTTTGGGTGTGTAAGTCTAAAAATGGATAAATAACATTTGTGAGGAGATGGAAATAGGCGGTTTGAACATAAGAGTCTGGAGGCTCCAGACAAAGGATTCAGTGTGGTGCAAAAATCTGCTAATCATAAGAATCCCTACTATTTAAAGCCAGAAGATTGAATGTGTGCAGCTAGGATGTAGGTGAGGAAGGAAAAGGGGGTCAAAAACTGGGCCTCGGGCTCACTAATGTTCAGAGACAAAGAGAAAACTAACAAACATACAAATGTGCTTGATAGGGAACTGCCACTGGGATTAGAATAACACCAAGAGAGGGCTAGGAAGGGAAGTTCTAGAGTCAAGCAGAGCTGTCTGCTCACTGCGATACACAACAAGGACATCATGCGTGTTGTCAACAAGTGCAGGATTGGAATGGTGTGGGAGAAAGTGGTGTGGGCCTCACCAGAGTGGGATTAAGAACATCCTGAAATTGCACAAAAAAGTTGGTGATTTCCCTCCCCGAATAGTAATGAAATTACTTCTGTTGAGTAAACTTTTTATGTCATCTTATAATAAAATCTGAAAAATCCCTTTGTTTCTATTTATTAAAAAAAAAAAAGCTTTTCTATATGTACCCTTGACAACAGATTTTGAAGAAATCATGTAAGATGATAAAGCATTTGAATGGTACAATAGATGTAAAAAAAAATTCAGTTTAAAAGAAACGTTTGTTTTTACATTAAATGTTTGTTTGAAATCAAGTGATTTTGTACATAAAGTTCAATAATATAAAGCTGTTAAAAAAAAAAAAAAAGAACATCCTGGAAATCAGAAAGGAGATAAAAGGTCTTGGGATAAAGATATGGCAGGCTAGTTGAGAAGTCATAGGCATGTCAAGTTGGTATTTTAATAAATGAAATAAAAACATGTTGATCTGATGAAAGTAGTCATATAAGAAATATAAGGAAATAATAATATAATAGAAAGGGGGAAGAATCATGGTTTTTTTAAAAAGCACCCTTTTTCACCCTTACTGAGCATAACTGACTGAGATTCAGGATGCAGGCAGTCACATCAGCTTGGACAGGAGTGGCCAGCTCATGAAAGGCAGGAGGCAGGAACATGGCAGCGAGCTTCCTTCCGAATGAGAATCTACAGGTGTCAGCTTCTGGTTATTTCTCTTGCTCACCTGCCCTGGGCCCTGAAACCCTTGTTAATATTTACCTATCTCAATTAAAGCATCAATTGTACCTTTCACAGATCTTTTATAGTATTCCTTTTTACTATACCTCTGAATGGGAATGAGGAGAAAGAATTTAGGATGAGCCCAAAGATCTTGAAGAGCTCTGGAAAGTTTTTCCACAGTACAATCTGAAATGAAAAGAGAGCCTTTCAAGTGGGAAAGGAGACCCATGAGAGAAGGTGGACAGAAACCATTTGAATCAATACTATTATCGTAGGACCACACAGGGATTGCTGGTTGTTTACAGGAAATAATGGTTTCACCATGGCCTCCATTTCTCCAAGCTTAAGCTTGATTTTTTTTTTTTTTTTTTTTTTTTGGTTTAGGAAAAATGGTTTTGTCACATTTACCCACTCCATGGCAGCTCGAAGCATCACTAAGATCCTTAATTGTCACCAGAGACCTCTCAATACCTATATGAATGCACAGAATGACAAGAGATAGATTTTCTCAACAACCTAGCACCCTAGAGTAAGATGAAGACAACAGAATTTTTCACTTTCTTTTAGACCATAAAACTGTCACTGAGGCTGTCAGAAAAAAAGAAAGAAAGAAAGAAAGTGCATCACAGAAGTTTGTGTTCTCAGGGTATGTGCAGGGAGAAGGGGCGGGGGAGTACTTATAGCCAGAGGACAGTGTCTGCGTGGTGGCAAAATATGTGTTACATCCTAGGAATGGAGAGTGGGGAGTTTGCTGAGGGATTTATACGTGCCATGGTGCCAAATGTTCTGCGAGCAGGTCTGCACTCCAGTGTTAAAAACCTTCTAATTAAAGAAGAATGCCTCGTGCCTGGAAACAGCCAGCAGCCATAATTCATCCGCTGGAAGTAACACAGCCTAAGGAAATGGGAGCAGGGTACAGACAAGGCAGGGAAAGGGACTGTGAAGTCTGAAATGGCTCAGAACGGGCTCTGCCTGCAGCTGCCCTCGCCTGCTTATGTGCCTTCCACACATCCGCGCCCTGAAACCGGCAGCCCACCCCTTTGCTGCACATCCGCTTTCCTGACCCCAACCTCGGAACCCTGTGGGCCAGCAAGATCTGCGTCTGAAGCTGTGTTCGAATGCCTTCCCTTCTCCCCTGGAGAAGGCATTGCGGCAGTAGCTGGGCTGTTGCCAAGAGCTAATTCTCCAAGTGTGGTCCTCAAACATCTTCCCATGTGTGTTCCAGGTTCGGGATCCGCCATGCTTACAAGAGAGCGGTGCCTAATCTCTTGTTTCTGGCATGAATAACGGCTCTTTAATCAAACCAGATGAGCACCCAGCAGTAGCTCATGAACAGATGCTCCATCGGCCTGTTAGGGCTGCAGAACGTGTTCCACTTATGACCCGTTGATGCAGATAGTTCCCGTCATCAGACAAGCCATCCTTCACGATCTGGCATCCAGCCCCTGTCTTCCGTCATCACTGGAAGCTGACATTCTCCATGCTATCTCTCCCAAGCCTGTGGTCTCTAGCGGTATCTTTGCACATATGGTACACATGGATCCATCTGTCAGGGACGTCCTCCCAGCTTCTGCCCCCAGCCTTTTCCCTCCATTCACACATCATGCTTGGTATCACTCAAGACAAGTGAGGGGCCATCGCCTCCTTCATGCACACAAAGCAGTCTTCCTTCTCCCCCTAGGCTAAGCATTCTTTTGGTGTTCCCAAAGTTCCTTATGACTTCTGCACTGCAGACCTTCCACACTGTCTGTCATTGTCCCCTGCTTCCCAACTCCCCTACCACAGGAGGGACACTGTGAAGGGACAGGCCACCTTCCTTCACCTTGTGTCCCACTTCAGGTCAGTGTTTGATGTGCACAGACACTCAATGAAGCTTCAAACTTGCTTCTTAGTATCATTTAATTAGTGTCAAAAATGCTTATTTTCTGTTACAACGGATACTGCATAGAATTAAATGTTTTCCCCTCTCTGACCAAATGCCTGACAACAAGTAACTTAATAGAAGAAAAACTTACTTGAGCTCACAGTTTAGAGGGATACAGTTCCTAACAACAGGGCAGACAGAGTGGCTTAGATCATCTCGGTCCAGGCCTGAAAGGTGGCCTGTTGTGCTCTCTCTCTCTCTCTCTCTCCCCTCTTGCTTTTTAAATTGCTTTATTAATTTCAAAGAAAAAAGATTTTTTTTCTAAAATGGGTTAAGTTGCCATGCTGATGGGAATGTTTAGATTTAAATTCAACAGTAAAACAATGTTTATGCAGAAACTGTTAAGTGGAAACACCAAAAGTTTACAGGAAAAAAAATACCTCACTAAATACAAGATTGTAAATAGTGGCTACTTTATGAGCTTACAGAAAACCATAGATTTCAAGGTATGAGGCAAAAGTCTTAATGGCTGTCCATTCTGTTGTTTGGAAATACCTGTAAGGTCTCATCTGTTGTTACCTGATCATTCTCTTGATTTCCGTCACCTGCCCTACAAATCTCCCAACATCCTCTTCCCCTTCATTGTGATTAACATGTCAATTAGGTATGGCTCATCAAAAATTAGGCACAAGTCACCTGACTCATCCCCTTCTGCCATTTCCCCCAGGCTTCTTGATTTCAACCTCTTCCAAGTGGTGGAAGGGATTCTTCTTCACTCTGCTTGGAGGTCTTCCCTCCTTCATTTTCTCTTTCATCATTCTCCACATCGAGATCCCTTATGACTTGTTGCTCTTTGGGTACCATTATTCATGGGCCTGCCCTTGCCTTCCCCTCCTCCCAGCGATGCTCACCATCAGGTACACTTCAAAACTCAACTCCTCAGACCCACTCTGCTTCTGCTTTCCTTGCTCTCTGGGCCCATGTGCTCTGTGCCACCAGGAGCTGCGCCACCAGAAACAGGTGCCTCAGCCAGGGATGGCAGGCTGGAGGGAGTGAGCAAGGGCAAGTCCAGAGACCCAGAGCTGCCTGGTGATATCTTAATGGTCTAGGAAGCAGAGTAGTCAGACTCAAAGCAAGACCAGCCTCTAGCTCTCAAACCTACCTCTGCATCCCTACATGCACCAAATATACACCAAGTCTCAAGTTTCTGCCACTTCCCAAAACAGTGTCACTATCTAGAAAGGGACCAAGTATTCAAACACATGAGTTCACAAGGGACATTTCATGTGCAAACCATAACAAAAAAAATTCATACTACCACATAACCAAAGATGTGTGGACAGGTTATGCACAGAGAATAGCTGATGCTTTCTCTTCTTTTGACTTTTACTTAAGATCTGCAACCTTGGCAGAGGATGTGACTTCATTAATGCAGTGCTGGCCTAGAAACCACAAAGCCCTGTGTTCTGTCTCCAGTGCTACATAAAGTGGGCATGACAGAGCACACCTATGGTCCCAGTACCTGAGAGCCAGAAGCAGGAAGATGAGGAGATCAAGGTTGTGGTCAGACACATATCAAGTTAGAGGCCAGCCTGTGATACATGAAACTCTATCTCAAAACGATGCTAAATAAAAGAGAGAAGGAGATTGGTCCACAGCTTTCTATCTGTAATTGCAAAATGAAAAATCCCTGATCACTGAACGTTTTCCCAACTACAGTGAAATGTGGCCTGGGTTCAGTTTATAGGCTACCAAAGGCTAACATAAAAGGGTGACCACTCTATTTAGTGTTTAGTAAAATCACTTGTTTTGCCTAAGAAATACAGTACAGAGGCTAGAGAAATGACTCCATGATTAAAAGCATTTACTGCTATTCCAGAAAGCCAACATTTGGTTCCCACCACCCACCTCCAGTGGCTCACAACCACCAGTAACTCCAGATCCAGGAGATCTGACCTCACCCCCTGGTCTGTATTATCTTTTCAATCACTGGAAAGCCCAACCAAATCTTTATCCCCAGTGTTTTAGGCTTGGAGCTGTGGATGGAGCTTGATCACCAAGAGGCCAGTGAAACTTTAGAGTCTCCAACGATGGGACCAATCAGACACTGGCACATATTAAGCAACCATGGCTCACACAAAACAAATGGGTCTTCATTACATTGCCTTTTATGCTGGAGAGGCATGGACACGTTTTCTGTTTCTCATTGGGCCAACATGTTTCACATTGCTTATGTCACAGCAACTGTCCTGCTGGTAGCACGGCACTGTCTAGTCCACAGAATGAGGTAAGACTTACATCAATTCGGGCCAACTTTGTTGCTATTTTCTCATGGCCTTAGCATCTTTCTGTACCCATTATAAAACTTATGAAGGAAATGTCCTGAACTATGAATGAGCTGTCATTTTCCCATATATTTGCTCTTAACTCTACTACCTCTGCCAATTATAAGCAGGTGGGTACAACACCTCAGGCCTCCTGACTCAACAATTTAAGAGGATAGACATCAGAACTGAGGGCAGAAGGGGACTGAAAAGGGAGGTAGTCCAAATGCCCAGAGAAGTTCAAGGTATGGAAAGCCTTTGAGCCATCTGCTAAACAGGCAACCAAAATAAAATGAAATCACTAAGCCATATTGTCTAATTGGTTGTTTTGTGTCTTGGTCAGCATGCCATGTTTTTAATTAGACCAACATGTGGTAAAAATAAGTGGTCCACCTGTTTTTTGTTATTCACAAAATAACTAATTTTTGTTCTATTTTTGCTTATTTATTGTAGTGTGTGCGCGTACCGTAGCATATGTGTGGAGATCAGAAGACAACTCATGACAGTTCCCTCCCTCTACCACGCAGGTCCTACAGATCAAACTCAGGCTCCACCTGCTGTATCAGCCCACTAACCCAATGGTTCTCAATGTGTGGGTCACGAGCTCTTTGGGGAGTCACATATCAGATATCCTACATATCAGATATTTACATCACAATTCATAGCAGTAGCAAAATTACAGTTATGAAGTAGTAACAAAATACTTTTATGGTTGGGGATCACCACAATGTGAGGAACTACATTAAAGGGTCACAGCATTAGGAAGATTGAGAAGCACTGAACTAGCCTTTCTACTTCAAATCTTATTATCTGGTCACATATTAGTATTCATTACAGGTAAATATGAGCAAAGTCAACCTCTCAGGCCTGGTAAGGAAGGAAAGCAGTCTGGAGGGTCAGATTCACATGGGCTCATCTATGCTCTGAAGCAACACTCAAGGGCATGGCCATACTTCTCTAGGGCTTGGATAATGGGAATCCTAAGAGAAAGACCCTTAAACTCATAGAAACCCCTAGTCCCATGCCTAGCAAACTTCAGAAAGCAACAGGTGTCAGGATGATGCAACCTCAAGAATGTCAATATGAGCCTAGATATAAAAGGCCTTTACCCTCTTCTTAGCTTCATGGAAACTCCCAGATTCTTTGAGAAAAGAAGCAATCCAGCAAGGGAAGAAGGAAGAATTCCTACCCATTGGGTAAATTGGGAGACATAATTAAAGAAATTTTAAAAATGACCATTCTTGCTCCTCCGAGTCAGTGGACTGAGGCTGTATACATTGGTGTATAACCCAACGGGAATGTTTTATCCCATACTGACTTCCTTTCCTCCTCTCACTCTGCCCTCAACAAATTCTATGGAAGGAATTCTAAGTAGGTCCTTACTGCCTGGTTCTTGGTTAGATTCTGGAAATGCCCCCTAAATTAAATGATTTTTTTAAGTACCAACAGAGCATAAAACATACAAGTACAATATAGCTTATGAGTGTGAAGTAGAATTTACACTTGAACAATGTATATTTATGATGTCCCTCTCCTTCCTGCATTGGAGAACAGGAGCACTCCTGTATACTTAATCAGAACACGTTTTAAATCACACCCATGCAACAGCCCTTGTGGCACTCTGTGATGGCCAAAGTATATAAAATATGATGAAGTTAAGGAGTTGCAGCTGAACCAACAATACATCCTCCTGGAAGGGGGACATTAAATAAATCTTCCCTGGTTTTTGATAGGCTATTAGTTCCTTGAGAGCTTCCATACATTCGACTGCACTTTTTTTTCCTAACTGTAATGCTTTAAACAAACTTTCACAATCATAAATATAACATGGAAAAATGCAAAGACAAAGAATTAGCAATTAAACATGTCTCTGGTTGGGACTGGCCAATGAGAAGAACCTTCCTCCAAAGGGAAGTAAAGGATTACGTGAAAAGCCAGGCAAGGTGGAAATCCATTTCCATCTTTTTCATTTCTTTCTCCATTTGTATGGAGTGAAGGCCTCAATTTCACTCTTGCCTGGAGGGGCAAAGGCAACACCTGATTAAGACAGGATTGTTTTCTTTCATCGGAAAAATATTTGTCTCCAGCAAATGCATGAGGAAGAAATTCCACCCCAGCCTGAAGGCCAATTTAAGTTTTATTTTTTAAGTTACTGGCTTGATTGTAATAATCTACAGTTCTATTTATATGATAATCTTTATGAGGATATATTGTACTGTAGTGTGTGTGTGTGTGTGTGTGTGTGTGTGTGTGTGTGTGCCTGTGCATGTATGTGTGTATATACATGTATGGGTGGATGTGCTTGCCTGTACATGCACACAGAGAAGACAAAAGTTGACATCAGGTGTCTCCCTCTACCACTCTCCACAGTATTTTTTGAGGCAGGGTCTCTCACTGAACGTGGAGTGTGCTGTTGAGGCTGGGCTGGTTGGCTGGTGAGCCTCTGGAATCCACCTGTCTCTGCCCCCCAGCCTCTGGGGTCACAGGTATGCACCATCATGCCTGGATGTTGACATGGTGCTGGAGAACCAGATCCAGGGCTTCAGGCTTATGCAGCAAATACTTTACTCTCCGAGCTGTCTCCCCAGCCCTATTTGTATGATAGCCTTTTTATCCTGACCTTATTAAAACCTGGAATGGAAGAAGGTGGAAGCTTTGTAACTACAGAGGAGAGAGATGGGAGCCTGGCAAATGTAAATGAATACAAGTTCATTCAAGGTATTTTTCTTTTATGACATGTCACTAAAAATTTATTGAGCCAGATATATGACTAAAATAAAATGAAATTGCTACAGCATGTTGTCTAATCAGTTGTCTAGTGTCTCAGTCAAGTTCTTACAACATTTTCAATTACCCAAACACTGGGTAAAATAAGTGATCAAAAACTTACTTTATTAGTCACAAAATTTTTTTAGACCAACTCTCTGTTTTTACTCTTATCACCAGGTCACAGGCTAGGATTTATTACAATGAATATAAGTTAATAACCTGATATGAAATCCAGAAGAATTTAAAACATTAAAGATGGCCCACTGGGATTAGGGCAGAAATCATCCCACTGGGATGAGGAGAGAGGAAGCCCCTGCTTGGAGCAAACTGAAAATATTAATAGAAAAACAGAATTCAGAATAAACGTTAACATAGATCACCCCAAAGCACGAACCAAATGCATACCGTGGAGTTCGAAGTAATGAAGATTGGACCTGTGGAGCTGCATGGAACTGTGGGAACAGTATGAGGCTCAGTGTGGAGCTGCGTGGAACAGTGGGAACAGCATGAGGCTCATCATGGACTGGGTGGAATGGCGGGAACAGCATGAGGCTCACCGTGGACTGGGTGGAATGGCAGGAACAGCAGGAAACTCAAAGTCCCTAGGAGCCCTTACTCATAATTATACAGCAGTGAGAAGATGCCGAAGCCTCTTCCAAGACAGGCATTGTCTAAAATTAGCTTTAAGCACAACTTATCAGCATTGGGAAGAGAGCTCCGATCAGAACACCGGGAACTTGGAGGGCCAAACCTTACTGTTCCGAAAGACCTGCACGCTGTGGAAAGCCGGAAGAGCGCCCGGTAAGTCTAAGCTCTTGAGGTGGGGAAAGGAACTCAGGATGGAGAGGAATGAGGCCTGGGAAGTTGGCTTCAGTGGGTAAGGGTGCATGAGAGCCTGAGTTCAAATCTCCAACATCCACATCTTTAAAACAAATATGGACAAGACTGTGCTCCTCTGCAATCTCAGCATTGTCAGGGGATGGAGGCAGGAGGGTTGCTGGGGCTAGCTGCTGGTCTAGCTCCAGGTTCAGTGAGAGAACCTGTCTGAAGGGACTAAGGTAGAGAGTGACAGAGTGGACACCTGATGTCCTCCTCTGGCCTCTGCATGTCACCTGCATATACATATGTGTGTAGAACACCTGTATATAATGAATGTGCATACACACTTATGCACATAAAGATGAAGGAGAGGAAAAGAAATGAATGTCAGGGATGGCGGAAAGAACATCAGCCTGGTACATCAAAAAGGGGAATTCTGTCCCCCACATCTCTAAGCTATCCTCACAAATCCTTAGGCCCTTACCACTGTAGATTTCCTGGTCCATACCATGGAAGCATGGTCCCATTGTGATGCTTTCCAATGTGGATTTTGTAAGACACTAGTCCCACCCCATTCCAACAACTTCTAGAAGCCTTTTCATAAGCATTGTGTGGCAAGAGCATTTGGAAAATGTTGCATGTTCTAACCTCTTCTGAAAGAGTCTCATCCTAAAGTACTCTAGAGCAGGGCAGGCAAGACAGCTCAGCAGGTAAAGGTGCCTGCCACTAAGCCTGACAACCTGAGTTTGATCCCCAGAACTGACTTGGTAGGCAGAGAGAACTGACTCCCCCAAATCACACACAAACAAATATGTAAATACATGTAAAAGGGAAATCCAGGTCATGCAGTTTCACCCAGAATGTCTCAAAACACTGGTCTAGAACATGTTTTCTGTGAAATGTGCATTCATCTGAACTGCACCCTTTGCAAAACACATGAGAATGGTTAGATAACCTTGTTGCTATGAGTCTCCAAGGAGAAAAGACTTGAAGTACAAATTCACAGACTCTTCTCCACCCCGAGACTGTCAAGTCAGCAAAGAGGGCCAGGACCCAGAGATGCCGTAATGTGATTCCTACTCATGACTGTGAACACCACATATAAACCGACTCAGCTTTTCTAGATCTGAGGTTGGGGGTGGCATTCAATCCATCTGTCCACACATGTCCAGAAGCATCTCTTGGGTCTTCATGCTATGCTAATTCTTGACATGTAAGGCTTAATTATTGCCAATCCCTGATGAAGACATGATATGATCTCATGAGTAAGCATTAATTTCTGAAGATCAGGGGATTCTCTGCTGTGTCTCCATGGCCCAACTTACTTCCTAAGAGAAAGCAGATTTATTCCTCTATGAATGATCACTCTGACAGATAAATATTTATTGAGATGTGCTGTCTTAACCAACCCCCTCAAAGAGTTTAAGACTCATTCACAGAACCTTTGAAACAGTTTTAACTGTAGTCTGAGCCAAGAACAATGATCACCCTAGTGATCATGAGGGCATGTAGCCTTCGGACAAGCTATAGTGCATGTAATGATTGTTAGAGTGCAGTTGTTAAGACCACAGTTTTAGACAAGAAAGATAGTGTGTGAACCAAGGGCATGGTAAAAGCTCCCAACAACAACAGGATGAGAGAGTCAGGGAGACTACCATGTGATCCAGCTGACTCTGAGTACTTGAACAAAATAATCACAAAAACAGGAAAACAAAGGAACCAAAGACATTAATGAGATTTATTGCATGAACTAGAAACTTCTCTTCAAAGAAGAAACAAATAAAATTAAGTTTAAAAGAAGGCTGCTCATAAAAAGATATACTATAATACAAACCTAGACCATAGCTCAGTGGCTACTACCCAGGCCTCATAGATTAACTCACTCCAAAATAGTCATTCCTCACTCCTGTTCAACAAGCATGATACTAAGGTTATTCGAAATAATCATATATGAATTCTTCTTTAATGTCATGGTACCTTCAGCTTTCCCCTTTACATGGATATGTATAGAAGCCTGTTCTCTCTCTCTCTTTCTCTTTCTCTCTCTCTCTCTCTCTCTCTCTCTCTCTCTCTCTCTCTCTCTCTCTCTCTCCCCCTCCCTCTCTCCTGTTCCATCTGCTCTTCGGCTCTCACCTCCTTGAGCTGTGTTGACACCTCCACCACCATCATCACATTCCCGGCTTTATCTCCAAGGCAGTTTCATTCGCTCTCTGCCCCCATTAAGCTCTCTGCTCCAGATATGCCACCGATTTCAATAGGAAAAACAGAGCGGAAATCCCTACAGAACACTGTCATCACCTCATAAGGCCTACAGCCTGGAACATAAAATACTTCCGATTCCTCTGCTCTCCCTCAGCCTGAACGGATTACAAGTAGGGCACTTAAAATCAAAAGCCAAGAGGGAGCAGACCATGATGCCAGAAGAGAAGGAGAAGCAGAAGCCAAGAACCACTTCCAAAAATGGGAATGAGCAAGTCCAAAGTCTGAGTGCTCTAGGTAGAATGTGGCCCAGTGATCAGCATGCTCTCACATACAAAGAGTAGGAATGGCCTGTGTTCAAAGCATGGCTTGGTCACCTGTATAATTCCATGATACATGGGAGGAAATTGCTAAAAAGAGACTATTGGAATTTCTCTATTACTGTGTCAAATATCACCTAGAGAGATGAAGACCATATGGAGTCCAGATCATAATAGATGTATAATTTCCTCATTGCAGATGCTGGATTTTCACCATCAGCAACCATTTCCCTGTTGGTGCATATTAAGAGGACCCAGTTTGCCCTCTGCCCCCATTAAGCTCTGTGACAAAGGAGTAGCTACGACTAAGTTGAACTGTTGAGTAGGGCCGCCCAAAAGCACTCACCTACTCCTCCATCTTATATGCCATTCTCAAAGTCATATGATATGGCTTTGAGACCATATGACCAGCTCAACTCTTGGTTTTTCAAGACAGGGTTTCTCTGTGTAGCCCTCGCTGTCCAGGAACTCACTCTGTAGGCCAGGCTGGCCTCTAACTCACAGAGATCTGCCTCCTGCCTCTGACTCCCAAGTGCTGGGATTAAAGGAGTGTGCCACCACCACCCGGCTGCCAGCTCATCTCTTGAAGGATGTAGATGACAGTCTGACTCTACCACTTACTGCTCACAAGAGGGCAAAGGTTGTTTAACTCTTGCTTCTTAATCAACACCAAGAGTGAGATTACTAGCCCTTTAATTCTGAAAAGCACCCTGAGTTTAGAAAGCAGTTTACTGTCTTGACCCTATCTGCAGAGATAACTGGCCACTCTCAGCTCTCAGCTTGCTCCTAATGACAGGCTGTAGGGTTCGGAATCCATTCACACCCAGTTCCACATAAGGTCACACCGTCCGCTGCTCTCTGAGGTCTAGCATCTCACTTACATTCCCCCAGTACTGTGCTGAGAGTCTACTCCTGATCTCTACAATCTGCTTATATTTCTCCTAGAGAATTGTGGGTCCTGAGATCTAAAACCAATCTAAGAATTGACTCTACACACACACACACACATCACCATCATCACCACCATCATCATCAAAATCAACAGAGTGAGACTTCCATCTCTCCCTCCTACACTGGTGAAAATCCAAAAGGCTCCCAAATCGGTGAAAGTCACAACCCTTCCCTGTTTTCATTGGCTCCTTTCCTTCTTACAAGAATAATTGGAGGAGGTTGAAAACTAATCAGGAAACATGATCTTCCTCTACAGACTTTCTGTCTTTGATTAGACCAGACCTCACAAACCCAAATGCCCACAGAGGCCAGGCAGGTCAGTGAGTGAGTGAACAAGCCAGGTAGAAAACAGTAACAGTGCTGGGGATGCTGGCCAACTAGGGTGGGCTTAAGTCCTTCAATATACCTATCTTTCCGTCCCCAGGCAACTGTTCAAAAAAATAGGTCTGAGCTTTCTAGGTATTTAGATTTTTCATGGGCCTCCCCAAATCTGGATATTTTAATGTGAAATTTCCCAATTTGTAAATGTTGGTAACTAATTAAAAACATTCCAAAACACCATGAAAGCCAAAGAAAACATGTCCACGGGCCAGATGTGGCCTCTGAACCACAGTTCGTGAATTCTGTGATCACCTCAAGAGCTATTTAAATTCACTAAGACAGTTGGGGTACGTAAAGAAGGAAAGAGGAACAGCATAGCCTCCCATCCTCAGATGGAAATTTAAAAACCTGCATGGAAGGTCAGTCGGTCACGGGGAAACGCTTCAGGCAAACAGCCAGCCTGGATTGGTCCAAACCTACTGTTTTGACCATTGTTTGACTTTTTCCAAGATGTAGTCTCCTTAAAGCAAGTTAGGAAATGCAACTGGAAATCCAATTTAATAACCTACCAGGACGAGCAGATCAACAACAAACACACGCGGGTCTGTTCCAGTGAGAAGGCACAAACGCAGAGAGTTGAGGGGCCACTTCTCCCGGGAAAGAAGAGAGGGAAACACAGGAAATCAATGAATGCTAGACAGTCATCTGGCTCATTCTGAAATGGGGTGAGAGAAAAAGCTCAATTACCATTCATGAGCCTGGAGGAGTCAGAATGGACCCGGGGTATGTGCGTACACACATACACAGAGAGAGAGAGAGAGAGAGAGAGAGAGAGAGAGAGAGAGAGAGAGAGAGACAGAGAGAGAGAGAGACAGAGACAGAGAGAGACAGAGAGAGAGAGAGAGAGAGAGACGAGAACCAACTAGCCTGCACTGTTCAAATGAATAACAAAGAAGGCCTCAGTTTCTCTCTCTATCTGTCTCCATTGAGAAGCTGTCCAGACAGCCTCCTGGACGATATACATTTGGGAATGTTGCATCTGGTATACCAAAGGGCATGCACGCTCACAGAGCTAAAAATTACTGTTTACTAATTTACAACTAACTGCTAGTTAAAAGCCGTGTCCCTGAGCTGAATGCTTCCATTTGATTTTCACATTTCCCCAAAGGCAGTCTCCAACTTCTAGGAAGGGAGCTGTGGCCTACACAGGCCAAAGCACAGAGCTTGGGGGTGCAGGCTGGGGATTTTCACAAGCAGTCACGCCTCCCCCAAGCTGAGACAATACCCTGCATTCACAAGGCTCTCAGGAGCTCCGATATTATGCTGAGGAACAGGAAAAACCTAGACTGAATTGAGGATAAATTGGTATTCACTAAATGGCACTTCTGAATTTACTGCAGCCTTTGCCTTTGGAGAGAATTGCCAAGGTGCTCATAAAAGGAGAAATGATGAATATTCAGGATGTCTTTTGAATCCATTAGGCAACTGGGGATGAGGTCTCCATATGTAGACTCCTGGTTCTCTCCTCAGGCTGTTAGGGAGACTGCCAAAATGGCCGTGCGTAGGAACAAATGGACGCTGCGTTTGCCAGGGGCACAAAGTCTAAACACCAAAGGTCAAGTCCATGGAAATAAACCTAGTTTAGGAGACTTTGCAAAAGGAAGAGCTCTATAAATTTTGGATTTCTAGGCGCAATGAATGAGCTGTGTCTGTCTGGTTGTAGGATCGCTGATCAAAATGGCTTGCACATCACAGTGTCCGCATTTGTTTCCAGAGATTATATATTCTGCAAACCAAATTGTGTGTCCCCCCCCATCCTCCCACCCCCACCCCCCCCCCCACCCCACCCCCACCACCATAGAGAAACTCCAGAGGACATGCCCAGAGGCCTCCTTTTGCTTTGTCAGTTAGCTTGGTTTACTGGGAGCAAAACTCTTAATACATTCTTGAATGCTCCAAAATGATTATCCAGAGCATATTCACTTAGGTCTTCACACAATTTAATTTGAGAGGGATCCTGAGTTCTCTGTGATAAAAGGAATTTTCAGAAATAGCTTAGCCCAGAATGTCAACCCCCAAGTGTGGTGAACATAGATTCATCATTCTTTAGGAAAAGGAATTTCTCAAGAAGAGGTAATGCCTGTCACTCAGGCCAATGTGCCTCTAAAGTAAAGGACTGAGGCCAAATCCAAAGCAGCAAATGTCCTCGCAAACCAAGGGCTTGGACCCTGGGATGGGGTGTGCGTCAGTGTTCCCTAGGCAATGGCACACTGAGAAACAAGGCATGCATGGAAATTCACCTGTCGTATAGCATCAGACCTGGCAGGGAAGGATGGGTGAACAAGTTCAACAGGGATGGAGGGGTATGAAAGAAGGGCATCCCAGATGGAGCCCCTGGAGGAGTCAGAGCTGGGCACCAAGAAGCATGAGGGGGGAGGGGGACAGGAGATCAAGTGGTGTGGTGGTTTGAAAGAAAATGGCCCCCAAAAGGATAGTACTGTTAGGAGGTGTGGCCTTGTTGGAGGAAGTATGTCCCTGTGGGGGTGGGCTTTGAGGTCTCTTCTGCTCAAGCTTCCCTCCGTGTGACAGCTGACTTCCTGTTGCCTGCAAGATGTAGCACTCTCAGCTCTAGCACCATGTGTGCCTGCAAGCTGTCATGCTCCTCATCCTGATGATAATGAACTGAACTTCTGAAACCATAGGCCAGCACCAATGAAATGCTTTCTTTATAAGAGTTGCCATGGTCATGGTGCCTCTTCCCAGCAATGAAAACCCTAACTAAGACAAGTGGTAAATGTCTCCAGTTATTTTGTAGGAAACACGCATACTCCTCAGGGAAGTCATGTGACTATTCCATGTTCTAAATGAGGAATTAAAAAAATATTGTTGTGAAAGTCCAAAGTCCCTTCCAGAAATAACATTCCATGATTTTTATAATTCTAAGGAAAAAGTTGACCAATCCAATAAATGATGTGTACTTAAGGGTATCAACGCACTGCTTTTGTGTAAGCAGACATGCTATTGGTGATGGAAGGGTTACCTGACATCTGACCCCAGTCCACTGTCCATTGTATGACCAGAGAGGACCAGACACCTTCCCCCAGAAGGACAGAGGTCACTGGGGTCACAAATAGCAGGATGCCATAGACACAGGCTCCTTTTCATTTGGGGTGCTCTTAGTTCCCACATGCTCCAGAAGTTTCTGTCCATCTCTGTTCCCTCCATGTTCTCTACTCCCTCAGATATTATTCAAGATCTGAGCACAGAAATAAACAGAAAAACAGGAGCATGGATAATATTATGTTATCATCTCTGGTTTGGTTTGGTCTTCATAACAGTGCTGGGAGGTATGAACATCACAAACAAGCATGTTAAGACCTCCAGAGGGGGGTCTGGCTGCCTCCACGCTCAGTGCAAGCCAAGGAGGATCCAACGCCTATCTGATCCTATTATTCTTCTGCCCCAAGACCCACTCAAACTGATACTCTTGAAGCCACAGCTGAATTGGTTGGAAACTTGCTAAAGAAAAATGAAGGAATAAGCAAGTCCAGCTAATTTAGAGATCATGAGAAATTACGAAAACACTCACTTTATTTAAAAGGTAGTTGTGGTACATTACATTCAACATAGCATACTAAAAGCACAACTCCTAAGGGGGGAAAAGTACACATTAGACTTTGTCAGAAATCAGACACTTTGTTTTATAAAGGCACTGTGAAGAAATGGAAAGGCCAATCTGTATAGATGGCTCAGACAATAAAGCGCTTGCCTTGCAAGTGTGAGGACCTGAGTTTAGATCCTAGAGACCATGTGAAATTTGGGTACAGAGCAGGGGAAGGAGAGTAAATAGATGGTTCTTGAACAAAGTGCCTGCTACCCAGGTATGAGAAACTGAAGTGGGATCCACAGCACCCAAAACAAAAAGCTGGGCACAGCAGCATGCAATTGTATCCCTACACCAAGGGGCACAGCAGAGATGGGTGAATCCCCAGAGCTGTTAGCCATTCAGTCTAGTCAAACAGAAGGACAAGCTAAAGGTTTGGTGAGAGACTCTGTTGTAGGGACTAAGGTGGAAAAATGGCTGAAGACACCCAGATTTCAACCTCCAGTCTCCACATGTGCCCAGCATACCACACATATACAGGCTGAACATGGCTGTGCATGGCTATAAGGGAAGCAGAGACCAAGTGGATCCCTGGAAGCTTGTGGGCCAGCTGCTCTGGCCTACATGGCAAACCAAGTTCCAGGCCAAGGAGTAAGCCTGTCCCAGACAAAAGGTATAAGGCACTTGAGGACTGACACCCAGAACTTTCCTTTGACCTCCATACACACTCTGTGCACATGTATACCTGCACCCCCCACATATAAGTACCTGAACACACACACACACACACACACACACACACACACACACACACACACAGAGTTTTAAAACAAAGAAAAAGAAAAGGAAAAATCACAGACTGGAGAAAAGATGTACGGATCATGTATCTGATGAAAGATTCATAGTTTAAACATATCTTTTTTTTTGCGCGGGGGCGTGGGGGGGGGGGGGGGGGGGATTGGGGGGAGGTGGACTCCTGAAAATAAACAGGATCTCACTGCCCAGACAGACAGACACTTGGAACATTTCAGAGCCTGAGAAACAGGAGCACTGCTGCTCTCCGCTGACTGGATGCCTAGGCAGAATGACCTGGGCCTTTTGTATACAACCAAATACACATTTAACTACACATCCCATTAACCTTGACTTAGGGCTTACTCAAGGGAACTGGAAGTTTATGTTCATATAAAAGGCTCAGCCTTGGTGCTGGGGAGGCGACTCAAGGTGTAAAGCGTTTGTGATGCAAGAATGAGGACCAGAGTTCAAATCCCCAGCAACCATAGAAAAGCCAAATAGGCATGACTGGCCAGCCTGGAATCCCAGGACTCAGCAGGTAGAGGCGATTATCTCTGGGGCAAGCTGAGTAGCTGGAGTATTCTAGTTGTTTCTTACAAGTGTTCAGGTATTCTGAACCTGCTTTACATATATAGTAGAACTGAAAAAAAAATCAGAGAAAAGTATACATAGATAATGAGGTCAGGCTTCTTACTATTAAAGAGAGAAGCTACAGATAATCAAAAGAAGAAAGCTGAGACTAGACTCTCTGCTAATATTAGAATCTGAGATAGCAGCATGACCTAATATTTGCATTACTATGTTTGTAGATCAGTATAGAAATAATACAGGGTTGTGTGTCTACTGACACTGGCTAGGATACATCCACATCATGATGCTTTACACTGATTGTCAGCTTGACAGGACCTAGAATTGCCCAGGAGAGGAGCCTCCTGACATGCCGGAGAGGAATTGTCTAGATTAGGTTAGCCTCTGGCCTTTCTGGGAGGGATTATGTTGTTTAGGTGAACTGATGTGGGACGATCCATCCTGAAGACCCCATTCTATGGCTTTGTCCTGGCCTGCCTGAAAGGGAAAAGCTACCTGAGCTTCCTGAGTGCGGACACAATGTGACCCGCTGAGCACAGGCGTTCATCCCCCTGTTCCTGTGCGGACACAATGAGACCAGCTGTTGCAAGCTCCTGTTGTCATGGATTCTCTACCATGAAGGACTGTTCCTGTGTGGACACAATGTGACCATCTGGTTCAAGTTCCTAGTGTCATGAATTCTCTACCATGAAGGACTGTTCCTGGAACTATGGTCCAAAATAAGCCCTTCCTTCCTTAAACAGCTGTTTCTTTTTCGTAGAATTTTTTTCTATTAATTAAAAATTTTCATTTATTTTACATCCCAATCACAGTTTCCACTCCCTCCTCCTCCGTCCCGTCCCCCCAACCCCTGCCTCCCCTCTACTCTCCCCCAAGCCCAGGTCACTCTTCCTCTGTCTCCACTCAGAAAGGGCCAGCCTCCCATGGGCATCAGCAAAGCGTGGCACATCAAGTTGTGGCAGGACCGACCGAGCCCCTCCCCCTGCATCAATCCCAGGTGAGGCATCCCAGCATGGGGAATAGGTTCCCCAAAGCCAGCTTAAGTGTTGGGAATTTTTACCACAGCAGAATAAAAACAAGTGAGATACATGCATCTCTTAACTCGGCCTGCTCTGAGATGTTGGAGTTGGTGAGAGTCCAGGATCAATACCACGTAGAACTGGTGACAGTCCAGGACCAGTATCTAGACAGCCCGTATCTAGATTTTTAAATGTTATCCTCCGATGAAAGGAATCAGGGACTCTCGGAGAAATGGCTGATTCTAGGGTCATAACAGAGAAAACACAAAACCAGCCTGGAGCAGTGTAGAGCATCAAAAACGAAAAGTGTGCTAAAAATATATATATAAATAGATAAAAGATAAAATTAAAAGATAGGAACATATCAAAAGGATCCTGCCATCCACCCCACAGAGCTTCCAACAGGCCGGAGGAGAACTTTACGTAGCATGTCCCTGGCATGTGCAAACTCCATGACTGAAAAACAAACCTCTCAATGAATATAACTGCTTAATATGAACCATTAAAAAGAAAGTCAACAGTGTGGGGTTGTAACCTCAAGAATGAAATGAATAGCTATTAGTCCATATGGCATAAAATATGTGATTAAGAAATTAATGAGTGGAGAGGTGACTAAATCTTCCTGACAGAGGAGGTCTAACTCATGAACGCAGAAGGAAGGAAGACAATAGAAAGTCACAGCCAGCTGTGGTGGCATGCACCTGTAATTGCAGCTGTTCCCAAGGGTGAGACAAGCATTTCATGCGTTTGAGACCAGCCTGGGCCACTTCATGAGTCGTTGTCTCAAAATGAAACCCAATAGAGAACTCATTCATCAAACTGTATCATGAACCACTGGTAAATTTTCTTCCTATTTTGAGTGATGTCAAAAGTACAGACAGTCTTCAATCTCACAAAAAAAAAAAAATTCAGTCTTACGGAAGATGACGTATGATGCCTTGAGAGCCAGAGTGAAAGAAACATCATAGGTCCATCTAAAGAGACCATTTGACAATGGAGGCAGATCTTAATGGAGCAGAACTGTTTAGGAAATGACCACAGTTCTCCAGTACTTCCCATGCCTGTATCTATCCATTGCAATGTGAGAAATGTGAGAAAGAGGAACACCATTTCCCCATTCTTTGAACATGGTGTTCCTTGTAGATGGCTTTGTTTAATAAAATGTGGCAGAACTGATACTGTGCAAGGCCCAGTCTCGACTCCAGAAAGCCTTCTGAGTTCCTCTGCTCTCTCTTGGAATATTGCTACCACATAACCAGCACAGGCTTGACTCTACAGGGTACAGAGCACACAGAGCTAAAGCAAGTCATCCTGAACCAGCCAGCTTCTAGGGACAAGTGAGGCAGAAGTGAGCCTAGCTAAGAACGCTAAGCCTGACTCAGATCAGCAGAATTACTCAGTTGACCACAGACTCTTATGTTAAAGAGACAGCTGTTATTTAAAGGTACTGCATCTAGAGGTTATTTGAAAGTACTGCGTCTCAGGCTTCTTTGTTACTCAGCGATACCTACCTACTAAAACTGGGAGGTCTTGGTTCTTTTGCCTATTTCGTGCTCCATTTTCATATTGCAACTTAAAAATCTTTTACTACAATGGAAGACAAAAAAAATTAGCAATATTGTAATTCACCTCTATCCTATAAACACTTCCCCGACTCTACTTCTAATATACTTATAATGAATCAAGCTTGGTTAAATCAATATCAATGCTTGTGGGGCTGGAGAGACCATTTAGAAGTTAAGAGCTCTTGCTGCTCTTCCAGAAGGGGTGGCTCACAACTGCCTGTAACTCCAGTTCCAGAGAATTCAGTGCCCTATTCTACCCTCTTCCAGTACCTGCATATATGTGGCTCACACTCACACAGACATATACACATGAATTAAAATACAAATAAGTCCTTTTTTAAAATATCCAATGATTATATTCTTGCTACATAAATGCCACTAATTGATGACTTATGTAATTTATGGTTTTATTTCTTTTTTTCAATTAGTATGCAAAATGACACAATTTCATATATCCTTTGCATTGGAACCCCTACATTTCTCTCCCCTCTTCCAGCTTGTCCCCTTCCGCCTCCAGTGTTTTCTTTCCCATTTTCATGTCACATGTTAAGGGACATAGTGAAAGGAAGTTTGATTATGAAAGAGAGGCTGAGCTACAAATGTCACAGAGACCCCAGGAGAGGTTTCAGGACACAGAAGGCAGTCTGCAAGCAAGTTGTGGCCTGAGACACTGGCAGCTCTTTAAAACAATAAAAGTCATAGTGGAAAAACCATTTAGGTAATGAGCACACAAATAGAAACAACTAATACCGAACTTCCCAGCAACAGAACAAGAATCACTTCCTCTTTTTGGTTAAGCACCCGCCCACGACACCAGTGTACCCCTTTCAGGCAGAATTCCATAGAAAACCCATTTCAAGCAAGAGCCTTGAAGTTCCATGGCCCTAGGGTTTTATTTGGGGAGAAAAGTGTAAGGATCTTTGGTCCAACCTGGGATCACAGGCTGATTTAACTGACCCTTATTTCCCTCCTCCTGCTCATCAGCCTCATGGCTTTGCAGGCCCTAGTCCACTCTTCTCTTTTTCCCTTATTTCTTTTTTCCCCTCTATTTCACTAAACCGTTATCCTTCCAAACCTGAAAACCACACGAGTCCCTCTCTCTTCTTGACCACACTACACATTCCTTATTGTGTAAGGTATCCAGCCAATCAGATCCTTGATCAGCACACTACATAGTGGCCTCAGCTTCAACAATCTCAAA
>CABHPQ010157979.1:11985-37151 GCA_902168405.1 Peromyscus aztecus | reverse complement strand
CCTCCTCCTCCTCTACCTCATTCTCTATATTTACTCAGAACAGTGCACTTGGGGGCTTACATCCTAATAACTTGTGGTTCAGAAGACCAAGCCCCTGTCCCAGGTAATGCTTCCCTGGGACCTCTTACCACCTGAGTTCACCCGAACCTCAGCTCAGCCTACAATCCATCCCAACTGACCTGGGGTTCCTCCAACACGATTTTCCTCTTCTCCCAACTTTGTGAAAAGTCACATCCCACTGCCCACATCGCCACAATTGGTCATTGGATTCTGCAGTGTGGAACCCGTCCTTTGGACTTCATCTACCGCTCATCCTGAGACACAGTCATGAGTAGAACTTTGAAAGAAATCACTCTTTGAAGTGGTTTTTGCAGATTTTCCATCAAGCATTAGGATATTCCAAGGTCCACGTTTTTATTTTCACGTAGAAACCATTTCCATGTGTAGACCCCCTACAATACGAAGGTGCTTGTCTAGACTCAGACGCTTCAGAGCTGTGCCATCCATGATGGCAGGCTCTAGCCGCATGTGGTGATTCACACTGAAGTAAATTGAAGTCAGGTAATGTTCTAAATTTCCACCCTACGTCATGTCAGCCTCATCGTACTGTAAAGCCGAGTCCCTGCTGTTTCCTGCAGTGGACTGACACTGGGTTGGGGGAGGGGCTCTATGCTGGTGCACACTGGAGCATCTGGTGTTCCCATGAGACTCTGCAGAGCTGGCGGTTCCTGTGTTTCCTCACACTGTTCAGTACTGAGCACTTTCTGTGTGTCTAATCAAGTCTATAGTTTAAGGATTATGTGTTTAATCATCCCCAAACTCCTGGGTACTGTCATAAAGGCTGTTAAAAGAGTGAGAAGACTGTCTGCAAAACCCTCATCTGGCTGCAAGGAGTGTCTGAGGGACTGGATGATTACCTAGGTCCTGGGGAAGAATCAGACTTGGTAGAGGAAATAGTTTAAAATTTCACAACTAAGAAAAGCCATACAAACTCCTCTTGTTATATATAGTTCCTTATTGTCCTGGGGTTAAAGGTGTATGCGTAAATGTTCATAGAAACTAAAATTCATGCTTTATCCTTCTGTACTGAGTCGAGCCACACTGACCTGTGACGGGATCACTGTTAACCAATGGGTTCTTCTGTCCTTGTAGTACTCCCCCAGCATGACCATGAGTGTGTGATCCATTACCAAGTCTCCTCATGAAAAGCATCGTGAGTCAGCCCTTCACAGAACTACTACGGAAGAAAACTGCTCATCAGTGTACGGTTAAAGGAATCCCAGTCAACCAAACCAACCTTTTAGCTCCTGCTCTCCCCATTTTGTGAAGAAAGCGGGTCCAAACGTGATTCAAACAACTGTACGGAGTGGCACATTAGAATTGCCCTAAACTGAACTGCAAATAATCATCTGTGTATGTATATGTGTGGGAAAGAGAATGTATCGTATATGCAGATCTATATGCACATATACGCATACATGCATTGACCCACAGGACATTGTAAGATATTATCACATGACATCTTAAGTAGAAGTAAGTAGGGACTTTTATTCCATCCTTTTTTTCACGTTTACATTTTAATTATTAAAGGTTGCTCCTGCCCCTCCCTGAACTATTTTGTGCTGTGTATATCACTGCTTTATATAAGTTATTTTTTAAGGTGAACTCAGATGTTATGGTTTTGTAAATGTCTGCAATCATGGATAGGAATAAAATCGCTTATTTGAGAGCTTTCCTTCACTTGTGTCTGATGCAAGTTACCTGGGAGCCCCAGAGTGCACTAAGTGAGAAAGTGTGTCTTCATCCTCTGCCCAGCTGGACGTTTCCTCAGTGACTATCTGAGGCAAGTAGTTTAGTACCTCTACGTTAGGAAAGCACTTCAGCAGACGTTCAGCTGGGCCTCACGCAGTGCATTTCTGCAGTAACTGCTTTCCAATGAGTTCTTTCTTGATTTGTTTGTCTTATATGATGCAGCAATCATTAGCTAACTCAAATGACCTAGTCCATAGCAATAAAGAGACATGCTTTTAGCACCACATTTTATCATGACAAAACCCAAAAGTGATAATAAAGCCACTTGTTTGAATTTGTGACTTTTCACACAGGTATCTGGAGGTAAATTTTTCATAATATACAATTGGATTTTTACTTGGATTTCCTGTGGACATTTCCACAGAGACTTGAAAACAGACAGACACACTGATATTATTCAGGCTTTTAGCACCAGAGAGAAAAGAAGCCTTAGTAGAGGCCTCAGGAGTTGGTTTTTCCTCAGCCAGTAGCTTGCTTGTGGAGCAGATGGGAGTCTGGCCTTCTGGAGTCCCTGCTCTCTGGATGCAGAGAACAGGCCCTGTCTGCTCTGGTGTGGGGTCACAGTGCTGGTGGCATTAGGAGGCAGATTATCTGTGTAAATTTGTGACTGCAGGTGGCCAAATCTCCATTGTGTGTCTGACAGTTTGGAAGGGAGTAAAGAAATAGTTCTTAGTTTTCTCCCTTACAAAGAGCCTTGCTGCATGACACTTTTGGATCTTTGCGATTAGGTTTAACCCTATCTCCAAACACCAAAATCCCAATAGGAAAAGTATGTGAGTTTACCTGATACTCTCAAAGATCCTTTCTCTTACTTGTGATAAAAATAACTACTGATCGCCAACCCCTGCCTGCTAGAAGGCACTGTCCAACTGATCGCCAACCCCTGTCCTGCTAGGAGAAGCCTCTGGGCTTGCAGCCTGAGAGAAAATGTTGACACTGTATCCGCCAGCTCTCACTTCCAGGTGATTGATTCATTCTTTCTGAAAATTAAAAATTTTGGCTGTGCATGCCAGGGATTCTGGGAGAATCATAGAAGATAAAGAAGATGAATTAGCTCTACACTGAAGATCTAGACGACATTATGAGTCATAATCCATAGCACAACATAGGCGCCCACAGCTGCACCAGAGAGCTGCCTTGTATAGCAGACTCCAGAGACAGGTCGCAAACAGCTCACACAGACCTGGAGCCCAGGTGACCTGAAGGTGACGCTCTGTGCATTCCCACGGGACTCACCAGGAAGAGTGGCAGCTTTCACTTCCTATGACAATTGTGCAAAAATCAACTCTTCAGAAAGCTCGGCTATACAATGCCAGAATTCCAAAACATTTTGTTGACTCTTCTCTCCATCACCACTAATTTTTCATTTCATTTGCCTTCTGAGAAGGAAAGCATTGTTTCTTATCACACAAAAAACAAAAAACAAACAAACAAACAAAAAACCCATGAACCGGATTTACTTGCCCTTATTTGAGAATAGTTCTGGAATATAAATGGCATCACATGTCACTTTCAACCTGTGTGGTCAAAAAAGGTGGAGCAGGGGGAGGGAATAAAGCGGGCTTGTATTTTGTTTTATGTGTTCGTTTTCAACACGTAGCAATCACCTTATCATTCCTTTCCTCTCTTAGAACCCAAATTAAAAATATTTATTCCCACTTTATAAATTCCTGAAGAACCTTAAAAAAATATTTCTAAGACAAAACTACATTCACAACAGGAAAATAAGAATGCTTAGTTTTTATAGCCAAATAATTTTGTTATCTGAAGGGTGAACAGTACCAGTATATTGATTTTGTTTAGATTTTAATTATTTAACATTATTTTGCTGATAGAAAAGTTTAACCCTTTCTTATACATTCCACCACTGTCTGCACATTTCTCTTGTCTGCCTGCCAGGGCTTATTTTTGCACATTTCACCCCATAGTAATGAAATCAGCAATATTTGCCTCCGTTGAACATGACGTGCACACATAAAACGCGAGAATAGATAGGTATAAGCATTAATTCTTGTTACTCTGCTCTGTCCTGCCTAACTCTCTGAACACGTCATGCTAAGGTGTGAATGGTTCTTAACCAGGTGACTTTCTTACAGTGAAGACGCCCAGTGTGAACAAAAGCTTTGGGCTACACTTGTCTCTCATTGTACTACAGATTTCTTGGGTGACTCAGCACTCCTTTGAAAGTGTTCCAGTTTAGGTTCAATTGCTAGTGAACAAAACTTTTATAGCTAAAACTCTGAGGTTAAGATTTCTCAATTGCCAAAAGACTAACAAATCAATTCTGTTCCCCCTCAGCTATGGGGAGTGCTCAGACAGACCTGTCCCTACAGAAATTAAATAGAGAAAAGTTCTTCCATTTCGATGTTTACATTGTGTAAGGTATCTGAACTCCATTGCACGAAAGGGCCATTCAGTTGAACAGTCTTCAGCTTCAGAGACTGGCGTATGAGTAAGCCTCTTGTCTGCCTCCACCTTTCCCTCGTATTCTGGGACTGCTCCCTCAGCAGGCAGACTGGCAGTCCTCCCTACTGGAAAGCCCAGTCAGCTTCCTGCCTGGTTTCTCCATGGAGATGGGATACAGGGCCGAACATCTTGCCCTCTCAGCCTCGCATCTTTCCTCTCTGTTCAGTATAGTACCGGTAGTCGCTTTCCCGAGGAAAACGATTTCAGTCTTCATTGCTTGGTTATTACTGTTCATCATAAGCAGTATTACAGATCACAACTACCCGACATCTGGATGTTCTCTTGACATGGTTTTCATGTTTTCAGTGCTGTAGTTCTCTTTCCTTGAAACATTAGCTGAGGCAAGCAGCCCATGAGTACATGGTGAGGGGGAAGGTTGATGTGAGGAGACCATGGTCACATGTTTTACCTGACGTGGGTTGCTCTGTTTTGTAGTTTTCCTTCCTGGTGGGCTAAATTGCTATGAGAAGCACAAGACTATGCTTGCTTAAAACAGCGGTTCCAATTTTAAACATTTGTAACAGTTCCGTCCCCCCCATTCTGAGAAATAAGCCTTGAAAAATACTGGAAAAGCAAGAGTGGTGAAGCATTATTAATCCCACTTCAGTTTTGCATACTACATGTGTGTGTGTGTGCCTGTGTGCATGTGTTGAGGATGGCAGCATAAATTTTGCTCAAAAAACCTCACTCCTATGATTCATGTTATTATTGACACATAGCAAACTATTCTTCGACTCTTTTTCATTTCAGTGGTAAAGTATCTGCCAAAAGTTCCTTAGGATACAAAGAGAGTTACACAGCTCTATGCTATGTATAGACCTCTATATAAGCAGGAGGGGTCTCTCGGGCCCAGATTTAGCTTCTCAGCATTGGATTTTGTACTGATCTTGTCAGAAATCGTGCAATAATTATAGCTTCCTGATATACACACTTATCAGAAATTGAATAGACATCACCTAAAGCGTTAACTTTACCCATGAGCCATCATTCAATTTGGATGACCTACTGATAGAAACAAACCTGAGGTCTCTTTAATTACTACTCTAGGCTCTAGTATGAAGAGAAATATTCAGCTGAGTGAATCTCCCAAGGAAATTTCCTCTGTTGAGTTTCCCTTGGTAACTTACATAATTTGTTTTCTTGAATAAAGGAATAATTTCTGTACAGAGTTTAAATTTAAATGTGAATATTTTTGCTGTCTACATTTTAAAAATGAAATACACTACTATATATAAATATTACAGCATTCAATGTGGAACTAGGTATTTTCATGTGTGCATTTACTGGGTGTGCATTATTAGGACAAATGTTTGATTCATTTTGATTATCCCAGTCATTCGAATCTTATCGTTGGCTTCTAAAATACTTAGCATTTCATTTCTAAAAGAAGACAGGCTGTTACTATGGCAAAGGTAAGTATCATTATTTGTTGAAAAAAAATGATATAAATAGTTGTTCCCAGTTAATACATTTCACTTTCTCTTTTTTGGCAAGTGACCTCAGTGCATCGCCCAAGGGCAGGATTTGGATCCTTTACAGGATTCTCAAACTCTACACAACATGCTATAAACTAAGTTTCTAACATGTCGTCATAAAATTGTCAGTAAAGTGTAATTATTTGTTTGAAAACAACTCATAATCTGTCCATCTTACATGATTTGAGTAGAAATCTAATTTTTGCAATACTTTGGAGATTTTCTTGACATAACTGATTAAAATTTGTGTGGATTTGTATCGGATCAGACTTCAAAAATGTTTACTTTCCTTGCATTAAGACAATTAAAGGATAAACTGTGTTAGGACAAATAATTTGAAGGACACGTTACTGTGACATAAAGATGGAGAAGTCTTTCTACATAGAATTTTTGATTCATAGTAGCCATAAGACTATTGAATTGTTTGTGATTTTAAGAATATACAATGTTTTCTTACTACATGTGTTAAATTGTTACCTACAACGTCTTCCTGGAAAATAGAATTATTTGTAAGGTTTTTATAAATGCACAATTTATGTATAAATATAATTGAATCTGGGGTGACTCAGTAATTGCTATTCTTAATTCAGTAATGGCCACCAGATAACTGACACATTTGTAAACTTAGCACCTGTGTGCATATGTGTGTGCACATACACATTGTTACATTGATTCTCAAGTGAATTTATCACTTAATGTTTTTGTAAACGTACTTGAGCTGTTTGTGTAATGGAAAAAGTCACCATAAAGATGTACATAAATGTCCCTTCATTTTGACACGTCGTCACCTTTAATTTATAAAAATACTGCTTTTGATTTATGGTTTCTTCCCTTTTATTTCTGCCCTTAACTTAGCATTTATTGGGAAAGTAAAGGAAATTGTGTGAAGACGGCACAAATGTTCCTGAGTGAAAAGTCAGACTGTAACGTGCACATCTAGGCACAGATGGGAACTGGACATCATACCCTAAATAAAACCCAGGAATCTGTAGAGGCAAAGGATGTGTATGCACTTAAGAAAAGGTTGCAACCTTGCCCCCAAATAATACTAGAGAACAGACAGCTGTTAATGAGGTTTTAGTAAAACTAAACACAATGTCAAAACCTGAGGCAGTTGTTCAGATAATTCACACAGTACTTCCATCTCCGTGATGAACTATGCAGGTGGTCACTTGAGTCACTATAAACATCTGCCTATAAGGTTTTAAAGTGGAGGCCCTATACTACCCTAACATGAAGAGGAGGAAGACCCTCCTCACTGTATTGAGAATTCATCCTTGGAAAGAAATGGAAAGGCGTAACTCAACACCACCCCTCAGTGATGTGCTGAGTACTGGTTCCACATTATTTAGTATAGTTTTGATCCAAACGGGATATTTCAATTTGGTGATGTGGCACATTTGTATGTAATAGATATACAGTATTATAAATCCCAATGACCAGACAGCATAAGTCAAGGATTACCTCATGTGTTTTGTCAGGTGATTTGTTTGTTTGTCTTTGGTTTTGTTTTGTTTGTGCAGTGTCTGGATATCTAGGTAGGTTATCCTGAAGGGTAGACAGAAGGCAACTGACAGAACCTTGACTTCACAATAGGTACAAGTCAGGTAGCGAAGAACTGATCTGGAGTATGTTACTTAAACTATTTCTGATTGTCTACAAAGGTTGTTAACAGAATCATCACGTAGGGTCAGGGTAATGGTTGTGCAGACAGGTAACAGCTGTCAGAACATCAGCTACTCACGATGAGTGAGGCAACACACCACGAAATGCTGAAGAGAAAGATGGAGACGAGCATGCGCACACCTGATCCCAGAGCAATCTGAGTCAGGAAGTGTTTGTTTCCATGGTTTAATGTATACTTCAGATGAAAAAACTCTCTACATCAAAAAAGGGATAACTGGTCAATTCTAGGTTTTATTTCCAGCACAATTTGATGAGAACAGACTATAGCTTTTTAGAAAACTCTAATCAGAAGACAATATTTGTAAAAATGTTGTTTGCAGATCTTCCCTCTATGTAAACTTTGGGCTCTCCGTGGCTATAGCTACAAGTCTGTAGATTTCACCCCAAATGTATGCATTTGCATCCATAGTTTTTGCTGATGGGTGGAACTCTTAATGTGTAGTAGGACATGAAAAGGTTGCTTAAGCGTGCTTTCAATCAAAGTATCCCTATACATTATATGACAGGCATCAGTAGCATAAAGGAAGCCAGCATCATCATCAAATTATACATATGTGTGTGTGTGTACACATGTGCACACATAGAGTTTCACATAAATGGCTTATGAATTGAAAACTGGAAAATATATCTGTTCTAGAATTGTTTGCATTGTTTTTCTCGTCGTTTTGTTAGCCCTTATTCTCTTAGAACGAAAGGGACTGCACACACACTTAATGGTCTCCAGATTTTAATAGAACGTATGTGTCAAGCTTGAGAACTCAACCCGCTATTAAACAGGCAGTTGCCAGGCAGGTCTTAAATAGTTACTTCATTTTCGATTGGAGTACTTACCCACACACCATTCTTCATTCAACAAACTCCCAGAGAGCTGAACGTAAATTTATACAAAAAAGATAACAAATAATACTTAAAAGCATATTTACAATATATAAAAATATTTAATGCAAATAGCAGCATTAGCAATTGCATGGGATCCAGCTCTTCAAAAAAGCCTCCAAATTAATATGGAAATGCCCAATTAAATGTTCTGTAAATAGTCATTAATAAACATTTGGTGAACCAAATAACCAAATCAAAACCAGTATTTTGTACAAAAGGTAGATTGGTAAATCCATTTGCCAGGATTTCTAAGATAATTATCTCTATAAAACCAGACTATAACTAAGTTCTCAATACTGAGTCTTTGAAGTTTAAAATTCAAGTGTTTACCACCCAGGCGCCTGATTGCCTGTGACCATGAGTGTTCTAAACGGAGTCTCTTAAATCAGCCCGCAGGGGAAGTGGTCTGGGGAGAGCAGGAGCTGCCTTCCATTACTTCATTTTTCAGGTTACAGTAAACCTTGTGGAGAAATGCATTTACTCCTACAGGTTTGCATTCTAGAGAGATGTGCGTGGAGTGCCTGTGTAAGATGGTTGCTTAACTGAGCCTTTGCAAAACTGAGCAACATCTTCTCCCTTTGTGTAACTGCAGGTAGTTTTGCTCTTTGGCTCTAGCAGTGGACACTTCAGAAAACATGAAAGAGATTGCAAACATGTATGCTCCAAAAAGCTTTTGTGTTCGCTTCAACTTTCTCAAAACACACAAATTTTCTTTATGGTGTGCTAGGCAGCTTTGTCTCCTACCAGGTTTACCATGATGTGAGCCCTTGACACTGGGTCCCAAACTTGCTGTTCTGTTTGCCCCTTGTGAATACAGACAGCACCGGAGTGAGTGAACCTACCCAGCTGAATACGAGTTCTCAGCAGACAAGCGATTAAGTCAGAAATCTTTTCCACTTGAGTTGCAAAAGTAGATGTCCTTGCTTCTGAGTAGGAAATTGGCACCTACAGAGATGAACAGTTAGTCATGAAACTGCCACATAGACTCCCAGCCCAGACACGAAACACACACAGCTGTGTCTAGCCTTCCTGGGAGATGCCTCCCGACTGAAGAAGAAAATTGATACTATTGGTTTCTTCATGGTGATCTTTCCCATGGCCTCAAACTTGATGACTTAAACTGTTTTCAAATACAAACAGCAGCAACTAAAACACTTCAAATCTGTATCCAGAAGAAAAGCCTTGAAGGAAACCAAGTTTCTGGAAGATGTTGAAAGGGGCCAACTCGGCTGGGGGGGGGGGGGGGCAATAGATAATCGGTGATGGATGGATTTCAGCTCCCCAACTCTTAACTGCTTTATTTCACAATTGACTTTTCATCCCTGCGTTTGTTTAAAGGATGATAATTGACTTCAATATTCAGAACGTGCCTAAAGTTCAAGACAATATTTAACTAGGCCAAAGATTTTTATTCTCCGTGATTCTGTTAAAAGAGTAGATTAAACTTCTTCAGACTTAATTATGAGACAAATCAAAGATGTGGAAAACCTGCTTTGGGAGCTGTTTTAAGAGGAATTGATTGAATTGAAAAGCATAGACTGTGCAATTTGGAATGCAAACAATTATGAAATTAGTCTTCTGTTTGAATGTCAATATTCCCTTGATCCTTTGAGCCACAGCCCCAAGCAGTGACAGTGACTGTGTGGTGTCCTTTGCTTTCTACAATCCAGAAGAATGAACTAGAAGATGGAGGGATATTGCTGCAGAGGACCAAGAATAGCCATATGGTTGCAAGGCTGGCTCCTCCGTTGTCCTTTAAAGAATCCTGTTTTTCCCCCAACTTGAGTAACAAACACTCTGTTTCCTGCAGCCAAAACTTCTGCAGCCTGCCTCCCAGGACTCCTCAAGCCATGTTTACAGTCAATGAGGCTGAATGAACGTGGGGGAGGGGGAACTCACTTTTTTCTTTTTTGTACCTATTTTTTTTATTCATTTTATATACCAACAACAGATCCCCCTTTCATTCCTCCTCCTGCTCCCCCCAAGACTTCCTCCCCTGATCCACCTCCCATCCCCCCCTCCAAAAGGATAAGGGCTCCCATGGGGAGTCTGCAAAATATTATATATGAAGGAGTTTAATGGTCAAAGAACAAATCAGTTACCCAATAATGCATTGTTTTGGTTACCTGAACTCTGATGCAATAGAAATGGACATGTGAGTCCAAATCTCTCTCTCTGTCTCTGTCTCTCTGTCTCTGTCTGTCTCTGTCTCTCTCTCTCTGTCTCTGTCTCTCTCTCTCCCCATCCCCCCCTCACTTTTCTTTCTTATCTCTTCTCAGAGTCTTGTTTTCTGTCATGCCTGTAGTTGGTTTTCTAATTGGAGTGTGAAATAGAATTATGGAAGAGATTATGCATGTTTGTAATTTATTCTCTTGAAAAGATTCATGTGGCTCTTGAATTCTTTATTTCGTCACAATGTGGTGTGGGCACTAATATGCCCAGAATTCTGCCTTTACCTGAAATAATTGTAAGACAAAAGAACGGCCAAATCAGCACAGGTCTTAATTTGTTGGGACAAGTGATAATGTTGTCTCACGGTTGAATCTTTCCTACCCTGAATTACTATATTTGATCAAAAGAATCCCATTTCTCCATCATCTCCAAACATTGTTTTAAGATGTTTTCTTTGGGGCTAACTCATAACCTCATCTCTACCACAAGACTGAATGTTTGCAATCAAGCCAGTTGACGTGGTCAGTTTGACCTTTCTGCTGCAGCTCCTTTCCCCCCTCCCCCCCCCCCCCCCCCCCCCGCCCCCCTCCCCAGTAGTAAAGGCCCACCACTGGAGAGGCAGTAGGTGGTTCTTCTGGTCAGTGACACACTTGCACAGCTCATTTCCACAAAGGCAGCCCCACTGTGCCTCCTCACACCAATCCCCTCTCTGTGGCTTCCACAGAGGTAAATTTTACTTCCAACTTACTATCTTTTGTCAGCCTATTATTAAGAATTGTATCGGCTGTGTTTTTGGCAGGTTTTTTAAAAAAATGTATTTTACTAAGCTATCCAGTTTCAGCAGTTTTTAAGTGAAGAAAGCGTTTAATGACAGAAAATGAAAACCATGAATTTGTTTTATATTTAGCCTTGTAGAGCCCAAGTTTATTCAGTTCTTTTTTAAAAAAAAAAAATCATTTGACTACACAGCATAACATAAATATCTACTAATAATTTGCATATTAACTTAATTGGGTGTTGTGTGTGGTGATGTTATCTGTTCAATTTTCAGTAATATGTGTTGAAATGATAGAAGAAACAGGCAGGAGAGGACATGGCTCTTTATCTTGAACCACTGGTCTTGTGGGTAAATCATGACCTCATCGTCTACCTCTTCAGCCAACAGTTCCTAAATATCGTTCACAGTAACTACATCCAAGTCTTCTAAAAACCTGCAGACATAAGTAGTGCATAAACCCACTTTAGCCTGCATGCCTACTTGGTCTGAGTTGTTTCCATAAACATAATCCACCCAAGCATATCAATGCAGGTTTTTCATCCAAATACCAATTTATTCAATTATTTCCATGCCTAATGGTTGGGTAAAGGGTGGGGGGGGGGCAGTCATAACCAGTTGTAACTGATTAATTGTATGACTTTCAAAAACTAAAATACTAAGCAGGTGCCTAAGGAAGACAATTAAATTATGGTCCAACGTATTTCTGAGATGTGGGCGTTTGGTGGTTGTGTACAATCACAGAAACTGATTCACAGAAACTTCATAAGGAGGCACATCAAATGAGCTAGGGATCTGCTCACTGAAGTACTGTGACCTTACTATGTCCTACACAGTTCCCACGTGTGCCCAAAGGCTGAGAAGAAAGACTGAGTTGGCAGGCAGCGTGGGTGGGTGCATGGACTCTACACTCTGGCTGAGTTGGAGAACTGTGCTATGGGCACAGAAGCACAGATCCCTCCCGACCCCCCAACTCCCAGGAGCTTGTGTCTTGGAAAGGGTTAAGAGCCAACGGGCTTCCAGAAGTCCCTGCAGCTGCAACCACAGCCATGGTCAGCATCAACATTAAGGGCAGTAAATTCTTTCTTTGAAGTTCTGAGTTGGGGAATAGGTTGTTTTGGTTTTGGTTTTAGTCATGTTCAGAATGAAACCTAGTGCCTCAGGCATGCTAAGTAAGCCCAAAGACCACAGCAGAGGTGGTCTGAAACTGTTGCAGCCTCTGTGTTTAACCACTATGCTATCCCTTATCTCTATTAATGTGCATCCAATGGAAAAAAAAAAAACTTTCCAAAAAAACTTTGATGTTGACTTTCAAAGTTAAATTTTTAAATCGAGCTATTCATTTTTCTTTTAAAAATATTTTTATTATTTTTTATTGTTTTTTATTATGCTGACTTTTTTTAAAAAAAATTCTTCTCTCATATATTATATCCCAGTCACAGTTTCCCCTTCCTCCCCTCCCTTCAGTATCTCTCCCTCCCTCTGTCCCCTCTCCCCCAGATCCCCCCCCCCATCCCCTCAGAAAAGAGCAGGCCTCCCAGGGACATCAACCAAGCATGGCATAATATGCTACAATAAGACCAGGTGCATGCACCATCACATCAAGGCTGGACAAGGCAACCCAGTAGGTCCCACAAACAAACAAAAGAATGAAAGACAGCCTCTACTCCCAAAGTTGGGAATCACACAGGCACACCAAACTTCTCGTCCATAACATGTTTGCAGAGGACCTAGATGCAGGCTCCCTGATCTCTGTGAACCCCCCATGAGTCCTGGTTAGTTGATTCTGTGGGCCTTGTTCTCATGGTGTCCCTGAACCCTCTGGTTCCTCCAATCCTTCCTCCCCTCCTCCATAGGACTCCCCAGGCTCCATCTAATGTTTGGCTCGGGGACTCTGCATCTGCTCTCATCAGATGCTGGATGAAGTCTCTCTGGTCTCTTTGATTATGATTCTGCTAGGCTTTGATCCCAGAACACTCTGCAGGCAGGACACACTGTAGGTTGAAGGTTTTATGGCTGCATTGATGTCCCAATCCCTGCATTTGAGGCCTTGATGGCCAGTTTAGAGTTCTTTCCCCCCATTATTTGGAGCCTTTGCTAGGACTACTCATAGATTCCATGGAGTTTCCATTGCATTAGATTTCCACCTCGTCCCTGAAATGCCCCCCAATTCCAGTCATTTCTCCCAGTATTCCCCCACCCCACTTGATCCCTGCTATTCCTAACACCAACTGCCCGTAGTCCACCCACAAAATCTATTTCCCCTTCCCAGGGAGATTCTTATAACCACCTTAAGCTCTCCTTGGTACTTAGCTTCTCTGGGTCTATAGATTGTAGCATGATTATCTTTTATTTTATAGCTAATTTCAACTTATAAGTGAGTACATATCATGTTTGTCATTCTGGGTCTGGGTTACCTCACTCAGGTTATCAAAAATCAGGTATCCAGAGTTGTATGGATTTACATTTTGGTTTTCAATTCAATTCCATTGATCAATGTGTCTGTTTTTATGGTGATACATTGTAGTTTTTATTACAACAGCTCTGTATTACAGCTTGAAATCGGGGATGGTAATGCATACGAAAGTTCTTACATTGTTCAGGATTGTTTTTAGCTATCCTGAGGGTTTTTTTTTTTCTTTTTCCATATGAAGTTGAGTATTGTTCTTTCAAGGTCTGTAAAGAATTGTGTTGAAATTTGGATGGGGACTGTTTTTGCATTGAATCTGTAGATTGCTTTAGTAGAATGACCATTTTTACTACATTAATCCTACTGATCCATGAGCATAGACTATCTTTCCATCTTCTGATATTTTCATTTTCTTTCTTCAAAGACTTGAAGTTTTTATCACACAGGTCTTTCACTTGCTTGGTTACAGTTTTCCTGGGATAGCTTATATTATTTGTGGTTATTGTGAAGGGTGTTGTTTCTCTGATTTCTTTTTCAATCCATTTGTCATTTGTATATAGGAGTACTACGGATTTTTTGAGTTAGCCTTGTATCCAACCAATTTGCTGAAGGAGTTTATCAGCTATAGGAGTTCCCTGGTAGATTTTTGGGGGTCATTATGTAGACTATCATATCATCATCTTCAAATAGCAAAAGTTTGACTTCTTCCTTTCCAATTTGTATCCCCTTGATCTCCTTTAGTTGTCTTATTGCTCTAGCTAGAACTTTGAGTACTATATTGAATAGATATGGAAAGAGTGGAAAGCCTTGACTTGCTCATGATTTTAGTGGAATTGCTTTGAGTTTCTCTCCATTTAATTTGATGTTAGCTATAGGCTAAGTCCCTTGTACCCTACTCTCTCCAAGACTTTCATCATAAAAGGGTGTTGGATTTTGTCAAAGGCTTTTTCGGCATCTAATGAGATGATTGTGTGGGGTTTTTTTCTTTTAGTTTATTTACATGGTGGATTACACTGACAGATTTTTTCGTATGTTGAATCATCCCTGCATCTCTGGATGGAAGCCTGCTTGATCATAGTGGATGATCCTTTGATGTGTTCTTGGATTCGGTTTGTGAGCATTTTATTGAGTATTTTTGCATCACGTTCATGAGGGAAATTGGTCTGTAATTCTCTTTCTTTGTCTAATCTTTGTGTGATTTGAGTATCAGGGTGACTGTGGCCTCATAAAATGAATTTGGCAATGTTCCTCTCTTTCTATTTTGTGGAATAATTTGAGGAGTATTTCTTTGAAAGACTGGTAGAATTCTGCACTAAAACCATCTGGCCCTGGGCTCTTTTGGGGTCAGGAAACTTTTAATGCCTGCTTCTATTTCCTTAGGGGTTATAGGTCTATTTAGGTCATTTATCTGATCTTGATTTAACTTTGGTAAGTGGTATCTATCAAGAAAGTTGTCCATTTCTTTTAGATTTTCTAATTTTCTGGAGTACAGGTTTTGAAGTATAACCTAATGATTCTTTGGATTTCCTTGGAATCTGTTGTTAAGTCCCCTTTTTGTTTGATTTTGTTAATTTGGATGTTCTCTCTGTGTTCTTTGGTTAGTTTGGATAAGGGTTTGTGTATCTTGTTGATTTTCTCAAAGATTCAACTCTTTGTCTCATTGATTCTTTGTATTGTTCTCTTTGTTTATATTTTATTAATTTTAGCCCTTGCTTTATTTCCTGCTCTCTACTCTTCCTGGGTGCATTTGCTTCCATTACTTCTGATGCTTTCCAGTGTGATGTTAAGTTGCTAGTATGAGCTCTCCTCAATTTCTTTATGGAGGCACTTAGTGCCATGTATTTTTCTCTTAGCACCACTTTCATTGTGTCTGGTAAGTTTGGGTGTGTTGTGCATTCATTTTCATTGCATTCTAGGAAGTCTTCAGCTCCTTTCTATTTCTACCTTGACGCAGTGGTCGTTCAGTGTGGAGTTGTTCAGTTTCCATGGGTTTGTAGGTTTATGATGTTGACTTTCAAAGTTGAACTTTTAAATTGAATTACTCTTTTTTCTTTTAAAATATTTTCGTGTGTGTGTGTGTGTGTGTGTGTGTGTGTGTGTGTGTGTGTGTGTTTACCTGTGTCTGAAGCAGTCAGATTCATGTCAGATTCCATGGAACTGGAGTTACTGGCAGCTGTGAGCTACCAGATGTGGGTCCTAGGAATCAAACTCAGGTCCTCTGCAAGAACAATACATGCTTTTAATTTCTCAGTCATCTCTCCAGCCCCATAAATTATTCTTGACATTTATTTTTATTACTTAAAATCTTAGTCAATAGGGGCTTCAGAGATAGTTCTTGGAAAATTGCCTCAAGAGGACAGAACATAGGGTCCCCAGCACCTTCACAAATTCCAGGAAGGCATGGCTACCTTCGTATAATCTCAGCCTATTGTTTTCTGAAAATTTCCTGCTATTGTTGACTTTAATTTTCTATATTGGTAATTATTTCTCACTAAAAGTTCCAAAGAAGTCAGAGCGAGGAAGGAGAAAAGAAAGAACAGAACTAGTCTACTAAACTTGGCAGTTTTCTCAGACATCAGGTTCCTAAAGAAAGAAAGAAGCAGCTGATAGGTCATGAAAGACATGATTAAAGTCATCCTCTGCCTAAATGGGTTAAATCAACTTAATATTTACCAAGAAATTTAGACATGATTAAAGTCATCTTCTGCCCAAATGAGTTAAGTCCAGTCAATATCTACTGGGAGATTTCACAACAAGATGCTTGGTCTATAGGTCAATTTTTTTTGTCCCGTGACCACATCCTTAGTTTTCCTATGTGAGGTAAAATAAAAATAAACTCAGAAGTTTTAAATGTAGGCTCTCAAACTCTGACCTCATGAGTTGCTAATTGTATTTCAAGGATGGGATTTTTAGAATATAAAATACAGTTTGTGAAACGATGCTGTTGGTGTGAAGATGCTCAGCTTCCCCTTTTGTTGGCAAGAACTTTCAGTGCCCACCTGGAGGAAGAAAGTCACCATGCAATATTACTGCTGTAGTGCTGAGATTTTTAATGCCTTTTGAATTCAAATCTAGGAAAAGAAGACAAAAGATGTTGCAGGAAAGCATTTAATGAGAAGGTCTTGTTTAAAAATGCCTAAAGCCTAAATAAGCTGCTCGTGGTTAAATACCAGACTTCATGTAACCTGATAATTTGGAGTTAGGAGAAGGGGAGATGGCTGCTGCCAGGTTGCATGAGAGATTCTGAAAATGATCCTTTGATAGTCATTCCCTATGATTGTTGTTAGTTTATAGTTTGTAATGGGCATTTCCTCTTATGTAGCTGTGCAGTTTGTCCTGAATCACAGTGAAGCTTCTGCTCCCTAAATATGCACAAGTTTATCACATAGTGTTTATGCTGGATTGGCTTAAAATTGTACCATAACTAAAATATTATATATATGGAGAAAGAAATGTTAGCAATTGAGAAAACCTTTAAATGTGGTTTTCACTTATAAATACTCTTTGAAAGGTTATGACTTGTTCTCTGTGGTTCCCCATGATAGATAACCAGATAGATGATTGATAGATAGATAGATAGATAGATTATTGATAGATAGATGATGGATAGATAGGATAGATAGATACATAGATGACTGATAGATGATTGATAGATACATAGATAGATAGATGATTGATAGATAGATAGATAGATAGACAGATTATTGATAGATAGATGATGGATAGATAGTATAGATAGATACATAGATGATTGATAGATAGATGATTGATAGATAGATGATAGATAGATAGATAGATAGATAGATAGATAGATAGATAGATAGATAGACAGACAGACCTGTTTCAGCAAGACTTGTGTCTTACCATTTTGAATACAATTTAGAACAAAGAATATTTCATTTACAATTTTTTTAAAAAAAACTATGATCAACTTCTACAATTAAAATTATATAGGAACTCAGGATAAAAATATTTCCAAGTGAATTTTGAAAATAAAATTGTAGTTATGACAATATTATCAAGAGCAATAAATAAAAGTAGCATTAAATACCTAGAACGTTCTTGCCCTAATCTCAGCATTAAGTGACCATGTGGGTTCAATTCCTGGTACCGCCCATGACTTTGAACAAGGTGCCCAACTCAGAATTCTGTGTTTATTTTTCTCAAATATATAATCAATGTTGTTAATAATGCCCTATACTAACCCTACAGGCACTGTATAAATGATATCAAATAATCCAGATCACATATCTACCACCATAAATGTTGCTATAAATGTTAACAATAAATGAAACCTAACTATTCTCTTGTATATTTAAAAATATTGAAAGAAAACATTTTAGATTTATTCTAAGTTTAATAAAATGTTTATGGCCTAGATGAAGTCCCAAATTACACACACACATTTTTCCTCAAATCTATGAGTAAATTTTTCTCTTTTAGGATGAAGAAATTAAGCGTTTTGTTCTGTTTCCCAGCTTATGAGGTACATTGACCGACCAAGAAGTTACAACCTCAAGGGTTCTTTTTTTTTTTTTTTTTTTTTTGATTTTTCGAGACAGGGTTTCTCTGTGTAGCTTTGCGCCTTTCCTGGAACTCACTTGGTAGACCAGGCTGGCCTCGAACTCACAAAGATCCGCCTGCCTCTGCCTCCCAAGTGCTGGGATTAAAAGCATGCGCCACCACCACCCGGCTGTCAAATTAAGTTTTTAATGTTAAAATCTGTTATAGAAAGAACAACTCATCGGAAGTCTCAAAGATTTTTAAGTTTTATTACTTTGCTGCTATTTAAGGCAGAAAAGCAGGAAGTTAGTCATTCCTGAGACCCTGGTAACAGTTCTTCCTGTGGGAAATTTCAGATGCGGGCATGACGGCATCACAAGCTCCACATCGCATTCTGGGCATTGACTCCTGGGGTGCTGGGTGGTAGAGAAAAAAGGGAGCCAAGGCACTTGAGAAAGCTGCAAGTTTTGTTGGTGGTGTTGGTTGTGAACTTTTTAAATTAAAATATAATTCCATCAAGCCAGGCATGATACACCACACACACACACACACACACACACACACACACACACACACACACGCACGCACACACACGCTTCCTCCATTCCCTTTCCTTCCCTCTGATTTCTGATCTATTTTCTTTATTATTACATATATATGCAAACATGCGTAAATACAACCTGGTGACTCTGTTTGGTGTTCCTTGTATGTACACAATTTCAGGGCTGACCACTTGGAATTGGGTGAGCAGTTAGACGGCTCTCCCATGGGGTAGACTGCTATTCTGCTCTCAGAGTCCCTTGGTTGCCTATAGTTCCTTATCTACGTGTGGAACCCATGAGCTCCATCCCCCTTCCATTTAACATGTCGATTTGTGTTGTTCTTGTTTGGGCAGCCATGTTGTTGATGTATCACGGGTAAAGCAATCTCTGTCATTCTGAGGAGCTACAATCTCACAGCAGATTGCCTGGCCCTCCGGTCCTTACAATCGTTTTTCCCCTTCTTTGGCAATACTCCCTGAGTCTTGGGTGCATGAGTTGTGTTACAGATGTATCCATTGGAGCTGGACACCCTATGATCACCCTAGAGAGCTGTTCTCTTCATTTTGACCAGTTGTGGTTTTCTGTCTGTTGCAAAGAGAAGCTTCATTGCTGAAGGCTCGGAGCTATACACATTTGTGGGCGTGAGGGTAAGTATTTAGAATGCAGTGGGGAATTATGCTAGTTTAGTAGCAAGCCATAGTTGAACAAAACAAACAACAACAACAACAAAAACCTACTTCTGTTTAACCCTCCAGCAACAGTGATCTAATTTGTCTGATGCACTGTTTCCTCCAAAGCCCAAGCATCACTGCCCCAGAAAGCTCTCCAACGGCGCTCAACTGTAGTCACTCCCAACCCCACTTCCTGCTGTTTTCTTCGAGACAGTTATTACACTATTAAACATCTCATTGATTTGTCCGTGCATGCACCTTTAGTTCTTCCTCACTATGACGTGTGCTCTCTGAGAACACCATTTTGCCCCCTGCTGAGCGCAACCTCTGGCACACGGTGCAGATTGAGTTACTGGTAGCGACGCATTGGTTAGAGCTACAGAAACAGTGGGCTCCTGTTTGCATCCTTGTATACTTGGGAGTTCGGGAGCTGGATGCGGGTAGACTTCTGTGGTTGGATTTCCATCGCTGTTTCTCGAGTACCTGCCCTTGGGTATTAACAATGAAGTGGTAACGACTAACACAAGGGCCCTGTCACGGGTCTCCACATACACCACCGGCACAAACACCTAAGTCCATTCAAGCGGCCACGGCATGCTCCAGCTCTTGGAATCTGGCACTTGGCTCTGTTATGGTGCCACCTTTGACGTTGAGTGTCCACTCTGATGGGGACACCTGCCTAGGCCCCTAGCCAATGCTTTTGTATTGCTAATACTGTGTCTCAACCAGCAGAAAGCTGTCTAGATTTAGTAAGTTTGTTAATGTGGTCAGTGTCCGGGAAAAGGGGAGATGGGGAATGGGGAGGAGTCAGAGAGACTCCCAGATACTAGAGAAGAGGTGTGGAGTATTAGTGCAGGGGTAGGGGTGTGGCGGAAGAAGCAGGGGGTAGCACATGGGGGGTCAGCTAGAGTGCTTCCTAGTAAAGGTGCTTTTTCTTTTTTCCTTCCCTCCCTTCCCTCTCCCCTTCCCTCTCCCCCTTCCCTCTCCCCCTTCCCCTCTCCCCCTTCCCTCTCCCCCCTTCCCTCTCCCCCCTTCCCTCTCCTCCCTTCTCCTCCTCTTGCCTCTTTTCTTTCTTCTCTTCCTCCTTCAATTCCTGACAGAAGATTCCTGGGAATCCTGACTGTGTTTGCAACAGCAGCAGCAGCAGCAGCAGCAGCAGCAGACACTCAGCTTCCTGCATAGGCAACAATTACTCACTGAACGTCACAAGCCCATCACCTAAATGGACTGTGCAGAGCTCATTCATTCAGTTGTATTTTATATGTTGCCAGCTTTCTACTTTGTCACAGTGAATGTGTATCCTTTTAAGATGAGAGGACGGAATGTATTTTATTTAACAATTTGCTCACTTTATTTATACTTTTAAGCATCTAGCCATATGGTGTGTGGGCCCTCATTTGGATTCTCACTGTGGATCCACAGTTTCTAAGAACAGGCCTAAAGTGAAGAGAATGCGTTCTTCCCTGGACCTGTGGGCCGGTTTCTTTTACTAACACTCACAAACTTGGCAGCTTGTAATAACTTATGAATGAAGGTTAAAAAAAGCGATGTGTCAGAAACACAATGGCTTGGCTGGGAAATCCTCACTCAAGGCCTGTCATGCATTTCCAGGCAGATGTCAGCTGGCTGAACCCTTTCTCCAGGCTCAGTCATAGGCAGTGGATGCTGGCTATCAATCACTGCTAACCAGAGGCCTCCCCCACACCACTTCCAGCAGAGTGGCGTTGGGTAACTCAGCTTCTTGTGGTTAAGAAAGAGAGGACCCAAAAGAAGCAGACCAGTGTCTCCAGCCTTGCATCATCAAGTCTTGGGTGTAACTTGGTATCAGTTTCAATGCAGTCAGACTTAGACCTGCCTTTGATCAAAGTGTGTCTAATGCCATCATAGTCCTCATCAGTCTGTGTACTCCTGCAGCAGCTCCATTAGAGGCTTCCTCGGGGTAACGTACACACTGGTCAGAGATCCACCAGAAATGTCAGAAGAGGCAAATTATTCAAGTGTCCTAACACAATTCTTATTGCTATAATCCTGGATCCAAGGAATATAGATCTGAGGAATGTTTTTAATTCCAGGAAGACAGAAGCCAAGCAAACTTGATGAGGACCTGCTCCAAATATCCAGCTTGTGGCTTAGCTAGTAAGACAAAAAGAGGGACCCATCCTGTGAAGTGAACCTGACAAGGCCACTGTCTGGAGGGCTGGCTGTGGTGTTGTCCAGGGGCGTTCATGTGGAAGAATTCAAACTGCTGGGTTTTTGTTTGTGTGTTTGTTTGTTTTGCATTTTATTCACTATTTCAGTTGCCACACAAAATAATGGGTTTGATTATGACATTTTCATACATACATATGATTGTGCATTCCATTTTCATTCCGTCATGCTTTCTCTGTCAACTAGTCCCCATCCTTCCAAATAGTCACCCATCCCCTTCTTCAGCTTTGTGCATGTGTGTGTGTGTGTGTGTCCTCATATGAGAGAACATGTGATTTTTTGTCTTTCTTTTTTCTTATAATCTTCTTTTGTTCCCCTTCCTTCCCCCCCCACAGTTCTGCTTCTGCTTCCATATCACAATCATACACAGAGAAAGAGGAGGGTGAGGGAGGGAAAGAGTCTAGATTCTTCAGATGGAGCAAAACATGACATTTGACTTTCTGAATATGGCTTATTTCACTTAGCATGATGATGTCCAACTTCATGCATTTTTCTGCAAACGTACTTCTTTATAGATAAGACTCCACCGTGTGTGTGCCACATTTTCTTTATCCATCATCTATTGTTGGACTTTTAAGCTGATTCTATTTCTTGGCTATTGTGAAGTAGTAATGTGCAGCAAATATGAGTGGTTGAGCATCACTGTTGTGTGCTGACTTATACTCCTTTGGGTGTGAGCATCACTGTTGTGTGCTGACTTATACTCCTTTGGGTGTGTGCCCGAGGGTGTTATAGCGAGGTCATGAAGTGGTTCTACTTGTGCTTTCTGAGGCACCTCAAACTGATTTTATAGTACTTGTACCACTTCATATTCCACCACTAGCATTAAAAGAGTCTTCATCACTTCCTCACCAGCGTATTTTTAAATTTTCTCTATAATGGCCGTCCTGAGTGGTATGAGATGGAACCTCAATGTAGTTTTAATGTTTATTTCACTCCTGACTAGGAATAATTATGTTGTTTTTATATATGTATTGGTCATTCATAAGTTTTCATTTGAGGGCTATCCAATTCATTTGCCTGTTTGTTTATTGGATGATTTGGGTTTGGGTTGTTTATCTTCTGAGTTCTTTATAGATTCTAGATGCTAATCCTCCCATCAGACGTAGAATTGATGAAGATTTGCTCCCATGTTAACTTTGCATCCTACTTTGCTGAAAGTTTTTGTCAAATTGAAGACTGTTCCGATAGAGTTGAATTTCTGGTGTCGTATCATTTACAAATATGGCTAATTGGGTATTTTCCTTTCCAGCTTGTATCTTCTCATTTCCTTTTCTGCCTTTATTACTCTAGCTGAGACATCAAGCACTGTACTGAATAGTAATGGAGAAAGTGGAAACAATTCCATTATTCCTTATTTTAAAGAAAATGCTTTCAATTTCTTCCCAATAGTATAATGCTGACTGTCACGTATAGCCTTTATTATGTTGAGATATGTTCCTTCTAGTCCCACTTTCTTTAGGTCTTTTATGATTGAATTTTGCCAAAGGGTTTTTTTTTCTGCATCTATTGAAACGATCGTGTGATTTCTGTTCTGGATTCTATGTGCTGAATTACATTTGTTGGTCTGCATCATGTTGAACCATCTTTGCATCTCTGGAATGAATCCAACCTGGTCATAATATATAATCTTAATGTGTTGGTGAATTTATTTTGCAAACGTTGTATTAAGAATTTCATGTCCTAAACCGGGTGGTGGTGGTTCACATCTTTAATCCCAGCACTCAGGAGGCAGAGGCAGGCAGATCTCTGTGAGTTTGAGGTCAGCCTGGTCTACAGAGCGAGATCCAGGACAGGCACCAAAGCTACGCAGAGAAACCCTGTCTCAAGAAACCAAAAAAAAAAAAAAAAAAAAAAAAAGAATTTCATGTCCTTATAATCATCATGTTGCATTTGTTCCTTTGTTTTATCTTTATCTGGTTTTAGTTTCAAGGTAATACTAGTAGCATAGAATGATTCTTTCATTCTCTGTTTAATGGATTTTTTTGAGGAACATTGGTATTACCTCTTCTTTAAAAGTCTAATAACATTCAGCAGTGATTCCATCCGAGTCTGTGCTTTCTTTGTTGGGAGAGTATTGCTGCCTCAATCTCATTGCTCATATATGTATTTAAATTGCTTATAGCTCCTTTAATTTGGTAGTCATGTGTCTCTAAGTATATAGGTTTTTGAAGCATTTCCTAATGACCTTCTGGGTCTGCTGATGTTGTTTAGTTTTTGTTGTTGTTTGTTTTTGTTCTTTTGCTCTTTTGGGGGCCCAGCTCCCAGTTCCCAAATAAATCACACACTCACACGTGGAGGCTTATTCTTACTTATCAATGCTTGGCCTTAGCTTGGCTTGTTGCTAGCCAGCTTTCCTTAACTTTAAATTATGCTGTCTACCTTTTTGCCTCTGAGCTTTTCCCATTCTCTTACTTCTGTAAATCTTACTCTTACTCCATGACTTGCTGTCTTGCTGGGTGGCTGGCCCCTGGAGTCCTCCTCCTTCTATTTATCTTCTCTGCCTGCCAGTCCTGCCTATTTCTCTATCCTGCCTTACTATTGGCCAGTTCTTTATTAGAACATCAGGTGTTTTAGACGGGCCCAGTAACACAGCTTCACAGAGTTAAACAAATGCAACATAAACAAAAGTAACACACCTTAAAATAATATGCCCCAACAGAGAACTAAGTCTTCATTTCATTAATTCTTTATATTGTTCTTTCAGTCTTGAATTCATTAATTTTGTCCCCAATCTTTATTATTTTTTTACCCTCTACTGATCTTAGGCTTGGCTTATTCTTGTTTTTCTAAGTCTTTGACATACATCATTAAGTTATATATGTTAGAAAGCTCTGATTATTTTTGATGGTGGACTGTAACCTGTAAGATGAAATAAACCTTTTCCTCTACAGGTTGCTTTTGGACATGGTATGATCACAGCAATAGCAACCTAACCAAATCAGCATCCTTGCTAAAGATACAGTGGAGTTACAGGAGACATGAGGTGCTCCAATCGGGAGTTATTTTACAAAATAACTGCTTAGTGAACTTCAGGAGTTTCAAAATCATAAAACACAAGGGGGAAATGTAATTGTTCTTTACTGAGGCTGACTGAAGAGACTTGGAAATGGACTGTAACACAAGGCTTTGCTGAGTTGTTGAAACATGAATGGGCTTGGAAGATTAGATGTTAGTAGGGAATGAATGTTAATTCCCCCATTTTGATAGTGTTTTACAATTAATCGACATGTCTTGTTTAGAAAAATTTCACACTAACATTTTTGGGGTAATGAGTCATCAAATTGATGATTTTTTTTTTCTTCAAGATCGGGTTTTTCTGTGTAGCCCTGGCCATCCTAGAATTTGCTCTGTAGACTAGGCTGGCCTGGAACTCAGAGATCTACCTGCTTCTGCCTCCCAAGTGCTGGGATTAAAGGTGTGTGCTATCATCACTTTTAAATTTTAAATGGTTCAGAGAAAATAAGCTTTTTGCAAGGTACTTCCAAATTTTCTGTTGTGACTATAAATGTACAACTCTCTCTCTCTCTCTCTCTCTCTCTCTCTCTCTCTCTCTCTCTCTCTCTC
>CABHPQ010157979.1:0-11975 GCA_902168405.1 Peromyscus aztecus | reverse complement strand
CTCTCTCTCTCTCTCTCTCTCTCTCTCTCTCTCTCTCTCTCTCTCTCACACACACACACACACACACACACACACACACACACACACACACAGTTAAAGGAGACTGGTCTTAACTCTGATAGATAGTCAAAAGTAGTGTGTAACTGAGGAGTTACAAAAATCCACCAGTCAGTTTCCAAGCATACATATTACCCCATCACGCCTTACCTAGAATAAGTCACATGTTCAGCACATCCACAGGTGCTATCTTGCTGTCTTTCAGCTATAAACCCTGTTAATGCAAGGACTGAGCCAGCAGCGCTTGCCCAAATGCCCTAGACAAAGTAGGCCTTCGATGGGCGTGTCCTGAAATGAGTAGCAGAGGGATGGATGTAGTCTGGAAGAGCGGCAGGTCTGTGGAGTCAGGTTGAGCAGGATGTCCCTTCCACAACCCCACACCCCCACTTCTTAGTCCATGTGCCACAGACCTTGCTCATGTATATCACAGCCCAGCTGAGGCAATTCCTAGTCATATGATCTTGGGCAAGTTATCATAGTCTCCTTAACTGTAAAATGGGAATTTTAAAATAGGTCATATATTTCATAGGGATGTGTGACACGTTTTGTGTTAATTATCTAGACTCAGCTCTCTAAGGAGATACTACCTGTGGGATGGATTTGAGAATTAAAGGCCACTCAATAAGTAAACAATAAATCACACTGGTCATGTGTAGATGTAACCAACCGTCTTATTAAACAAGAAACACAGAGCCAAGGTAAAGATAAAAGCCCAAGAGGTCAGAGTTAGGAGCTTACCTGCGTGCTGCTGGCTAGCTTCTTCCGCCAAGAAACCTCTCCGAAAAAGGGAGCTACTTCCTGTGCGTTTGACTTATAAAGAGTTCTGGTTCTTCCTTCTCATTGGTTGTAAACCCAACTACGTGGCTGTCTCATCACTGCCTCTCTGTACAGACCTCCAGGTCTTCTATGGTTGGTATTGAGATCAAAGGCGTGTGTCTCCAATGTTGGCGGTATCCTTGAACACACAGAGATCTACCTAGTTCTGCTTGCTGAGTACTGGGATTAAAGGCGTGCACCACCACGCCCGGCTCTCGCTATGGCTTGCTAACAACTCTGACCTCTAGGCAACTTTATTTATTAACATACAAGTAAAATCACATTTCAGTACAAATAGAATACCACTATATTTCCCCCTTTCTAATTTAATAAAAAGAGAAAAAAAGGAAAGTTGTAACTAATATAAGAAAAACTATATACACACTCCTGATAAGTAATACTGCTGGTCTGGAGACCCCACTTGGCTGCTCCCCTACCCCCCAAGACTTCTTCATTTTCCACTACAGTGAACTGCTTGCTCTCAAATGCCTGTCTGAGGGTCTGCTTCTGGGAGGGTCTTTTTCTGCCTCTTCCTGAATTCCACATTCTTAACAGTAGGAACTGAGGAAGATGCCCTTATCTCCAGAGTGAGGAGTTTAGATGCTTCCCACTCAATCATTCTGAAGAGTGTCTCCTTTCTTGAGATTACGTAACTTACAGCTCTCTCTACTTGGGAAGTTTTCTTGTTCCGTGCACGATCTTTCAAAATGGTCTGACTCTGCATACTGTTAGTTCCCAAAAGATGTCTCTGGATATAAGTGGACAAATGTGGGGGCTTCCTCCAAATAATGAAAGTTTTATACCAGGGAATTTGAGATAGAAAATGTTCCCACATGCAGATGACATTTCCCTGTGTGAGAGAGAAAAAGATCATTCAGGAAAACAAAAAGAGAAGTTTCACACTATTGAGAGGAAAATTAGTGTGACTCCAACAAAAGAGGTGAAATTGTAATCAAGCCACCCAAACCAGAGGTGACAGAGATAAGGAGACACACGAGTGAGTTTGTATACTCTGTCTATTCCTTGGTGAGATATCTCTAAATAGATGTATACAAACACTTGTTGTCTCATTTCAAATCATGTCTTTGGAAAATGTCTTCTTATACCCAAGCTTAAACATTTATGAAATGTCTAAAGTGGATAAAAACTCAACTATGTGAAAGCGCACAATTCAATATCACCATTTTCGTTCTCACTTTTTATTCAAAGGAACACACCTTGGGTCACAGATACTTTACTTCTAATACTTTAATAAATTTCCCCAAGCATCTACAAATAAAAACCCTCTGTTTTTTTATTGCTCTGTTATTGCTGTGTAACAAATGAGCTCACATACCATAGTGGCACCCACCTAGAAGCACTAATGTCTCATTCCTAAGTCTGCTGGTGGCTCTGTTTGAAGGCTGTGGGTTTGGGGGACCACCAGCACCGTGACTAAAATGTGTGAATCCAGTCAGATGCTGACCGGTCATTAGTGGGGTGTAGACCCTCCTTATGGCAAAAGTCAAATGTTCCTGGGAGTACAAGGTGAAATCTGGTACACTTCTACCTCCCCATGTTCCATCCCCAAACAAGTCACATGACCAAGTCCAACATCAATGAAAACCTCCCATAGAGCAAGCAGTAGATGGAGTGAACACATGCTGAACAGTCACTGAACCCACTAATTTCGAAATGGTGATGGCTGTCATTACAGAAGATAGATTAAAAGGTATTAAGAACTCTCCAGGCACTTTCCACACATCATATGGACACAGTCACGTTGCCATTGAATAACTGTATGACTATGAAAAGGGATCATCTTGGATACAACAGCTTTGGTTGGTTTTAAAGTCACTTTAGGAGCCGGGGAATGTGACTCATTTGGTATGGTGTGGGGGCCATCGGTTCACTCTCCCAGCACATCATAAATAGGGAAGAGTGACACTTGCTGTAATCTCATACTGGGAGGTAAGGCAGGAAAGTTCAAATCCAGCCTGAGCTACACAAGACCCCCTTTTTGTAAAGTCATTTTTAATTGCCTCACACCTCTTACAAAACCAGACTTAATGCTTACCTAACTGAAGACATTCTGTTTTTATTTGTGCTCATATAGTCTGAACCTGACCAGATACAAAGGTTCCTAAAGTCTGTCAAGTCAATGCCTCTTTTTTCTCTTTGTTTAAGTATGTATGTGTTTAAAGGGGAAGCAAAATGCCCAGGCTCAGGGCCGGAGAGATGGATCACTGATCAACAGCTGGTATAGCTCTTCCAGAGGTTTGGCTCTCAGCTCTGACATCAGGTGGCTCGCCACTGCCTGTGATTCCAGCTCCAAGGTGATCCCGTCCCTCCAAGCATAAGGGTTCTGAGGACCCGCACTCAGGTGCGCATACACACACAGGAACATGCATAATACACCTAATTTAAAGTAATAAAGATGAAATCTTTAAACCCCCAGGCTCTCCTTTTTGATGCTCCGAGGCTGGGCGTGGTGGCCAGAGCCCTAATGCTGAAAGCGAAGCACCATTCCCGGGAGTCAGTGAGGTCCCAAGGACAGGAGGCTCTGGCTTCCAGCCAGCTGGTCCTGGTGTCTTAGCTCACCTCTCCAGGCCTCCACCACTTCATCCATAAATGTGCTCCTCAGGGCAGCCATCCATGGATCCAGGGGCAGCCAGAGGGTTTTGATGCTGTTTCCCTGGTAAGAACTGCTTTGTAAAGCCCGTGGCCGAAGCTCTACGAAGCATACCGGTTGTTGCCTCTGAGTGCGGGCCTCAAGTTCATACGCAGTGTCCTAGATTCGTCTCCAATGAAGATGCTGAAGAAGGTATCTTTGGGGACTTGTGGGGACCATTGGTAACAATGTGACAGTTTCTGATCTTGTATTTTCTAGATAAAACTCAAGGGTGTTGCCTTCTCTAGTTGGGTGCTCTGATGTACCCACACACACCAGCTTCCCATGACTTCGTGTTTTTCGTTTGTTGGGCAGTGATATCAATTTCCTAACAAAATGATTTTTGGAGCCACTATAATGTCCTAAGAATTAGAAGGTAGAGTTTGAACAAAGGCTTGAAGTGTTGCAATTCCTAGCAGGAAAAAAAAAAAATACAAAGAGCCAACTACCAAACCGACTAAGCAATAAAGCCCAGGAGCCCAGCAAAGGCTCAGCCCTCTCCGGAGAGCATGCAATTCCTTCTCACTCGCCCTCCTCTGCCTAGGACTTCAGCAAGTGACCCGCTGTCCTGCATTCTAGAGAACACCAGTCGCCCTGGTTTCAGAGCTGAGGCTGTGCTCCCGATCTGCCCCGGGAGAGGCCAGTGTCCTCCCTGGCCCTCCTCGCTGCAGTCCCCGGGTGACTCGTGGGACCCTGACCTCTCACCTCCTGAGCACCTGGCGGCTGCAGCGGGCGGCGCCCTTTGGAGCGGGGGCGGGCCCCGGGGGAGCGGGATGGCCTGGCGCTGGCCCCCAGCGCTCGGCTCTCTCCACCAGGACCCAGGACGATGGAAGCGACGAAGGTGGCGCCCGGCGAGGTGCTCATGAGCCAGGCCATCCAGCCGGCGCACGCCGACTCCCGCGGGGAGCTGAGCGCCGGGCAGCTGCTCAAGTGGATGGACACCACCGCCTGCCTGGCGGGTAAGCGCGCGGCCCACGCGAGGGCACCGTCGGGCAGGGCGGGTGGCGGCCAGGGTGGCCAGGGCGGCCAGGGCGGTGATGGCGTCTGCGGATCCTGAAAGACAGGAGTCTGGATCTGGGGATGCGCTAGGCTGGCGTGGAAGCCTGAGATAGCTTGAGAAGGAAGCCAAGGGGAAGGGCAACATTCCCAAGAGCTGAGAGCAGGAGAGCTGTGGAAACTGGAGTGATGACTGAGACAGCTACCGGCTGCGACCTAGACCAGTGGTCCTCGGATGTTTACTTCACAGGACTCCCTTCGACACACAAAATAGTGAAGACCCCCCTAGAAGACTTTGTTATATAGATTGCTTGTATCTATACTTGACTGTATTTAAAATACTACAGATTTTGAGTTCATTGGCCAAGTAAAACTGAGGCTAGAAAAAGTGTTCACACTGCAAGCATGAACTTGGCGCGCGCGTGCATGCATGCATGCGTGTGTGTGTGTGTGTGTGTGTGTGTGTGTGTGTGTATGCACACACAGTACGCACATGCGTACTTGCACACGTTAACATATTTTCTTGACAAACAACTCGATTATTTACTGCAACAACAGAAGTGTTCTTACAGGACTGGTCACAGTTCATGCTTTCTCGAGTGAGCTAAATGTTTCCTTAGTGCAAGACGGCCCCTTTACCAGATTCCCTTCTCTGTTCCGTTTACTGCCATCATCTTGAGAGAGGATGAGAGTGAACACAGCAAGGAGAAGGCCTGGGGATGTAGTCAAGTTGTGAAGGGCTTGTCCGGCTTGCATGAAGCCCTTGAGTTCCATCCCCAGCACCGGGAGTGAGGGTGCTGATAAAAAACATCTACTGTGGACCTAATGATGTCTCCATGCCACCCCCAAAGTTTGTATTTTGGAAGTGACAATTGAAAGTGAGTAATCAAGGTTAGCGAGATGATAAGGGCACATCCTGATCCCGCAGGACCATGTCTTGAAGCTTAGAACATGTGAGGCTACAGCAAGAGCCATCTGCAAATCAGGCAGAGAGCTCTTGCCTTTCTAAAGTGGCAGGTATGGACCCAATAGCCTTCAGAAGTGTGAGGAACTAAATGTCTATTGTCCAGTCCACCCAGTCCATAGTATCATGTGATGATCACCCCAGGAAAGGTAGCCTCTCACCATTGCTACACTTAGGCTCTGACTTTGATTTTCTTACACTGAGGGATGGAAACTCTGCTTTTGAAAACACTGGGTTATAATAGAAATGGTTTTCTAACTGAGAGCCTTCTAAGTGAGAGCCTTCAAAAGTCACTGTTGAGCAGTACTTTTGAAACTATACACATGCTGACTTCTCTCATCTTCAGACCAGTGATAGATACAGTCTTGGATACAAGTCAGTCTTACTGTGCCTCCCTTCTGAGGAAATGCCTTTGGTGTCCTAGTCTATCTTGCTTCCCTGGGATCTGTTATCTATACACAGTGAACGTTAAGTACATGAATCATATCACTGACTCCCACTCACCTCCCCCAGCTTAGGACCGCTCAGATATTCCCATCATCCTTGAAGTAAAACCCAAACTTTCTTCATTCTTTACAGATGCTTTTTGCAGCTGAAAACTCATTCTCTGGGGGGGGCCAGGCAGACAGATATGAATTGATTCTGAACCTAGCTCAGAACATCAGACTGATTGGCTATGGGATGTTCTGACAGAGGCCGTTGACATTAAGAATAAGTGTAACATTTTGTTTCCCATACAATGTAGCATGGTAACGTCTCCCCTCCAGACTGTCTGATACCAGCAATGGCAGCCTTCTGGCATTTTTCTTCTAGTGTGTACAAAGCTTTTCTGTCTAAGGAACTTCACACCTGCTCTTTTCTTGGCCATTTCCATGCCTTGTCCCTCAGCTTCAGCATCATTTTCCCATTTCCCCAGAGTCCCTAAGTCTCTTAAGTCAAGCCCCTGTGCTTGAACCTCCATTACCACTGCCTAGTCCGGGCTCTGGGGAAATGTGTGTTCAGATGACAAAGTAGACCTGGGGCGGGAGGGGCTTTACATACCTTGTGTTCTAGTCACATTCCTTAAGCTGCGTGTGGCAGCCGTGAAGCTCAGAATATTATAGACCCACTTTTCTTGATAGAGTAACACAGTACCAACCCCTGCGTGTTAGCCACCTGTAAAGTTCAGCTATATTTTCAATGACAATTCATTTGTTTTATTTGCTGATTTGTTTGGCTTCTGTCTTAACAGTTTCTAACAAGATTTGAATTGGATTACAATGTAACAAGGAATCAGAAATAATGAAGTTTATCCGCATGTAAACAAAAGAAACAAGTATAGACAGGATTGGCATTGCTGGTAATAATGATGCCTATTTCCAAGGCAACTAAATGCAATTGGCATAAAAGTTTCTAGTTTGACCTTTTTGGAGACTTGGACCATAGGAAGACTGTAGGCGATCAATTTACACTATGCTTTAGTAATTATATTGCTATTGGTGCCTTCGTAACTGGTAATGTTAATATTACAAATGCTAAAGAATCCTTATGATAAAGTTGGCTTGTGAAATACAGATAATGGCCATTTCTATGGAAATAAGAGACACCACATAAGCAGGGGACATTACTCAGGTAAGATGTGAATGAATCTGAAAAATAACACAAAAGCCGATTTTTTAACATTGTTTCAACCAGAGTTCCCTTGACCAGTGCTCTGTATAGTTATGTTTCCTAGGGTAAATAATGACCATAGTCATGTCCCAAGACACGGCTGTGACCCTCAAGCACTGCTGGATTCCAACACAGCTTCTCAATATTTAAAGAAAAGTCGAACCGCTCCAATCGCCTTAGCATTGGGCCCCATAGCTGTGGATGGACCCTCTCTTTCAGCCCTTCCAACCTGAAGCCTGGAACCATCTCTGAGTCATCCCCCACCCCATGTCCGTTTCTGGTTTTTTTTTTTTTTTTTTTTTTGGTTTTTCGAGACAGGGTTTCCCTGTGTAGCTTTGCGCCTTTTCCTGGAACTCACTTGGTACCCAGGCTGGCCTCGAACTCACAGAGATCCACCTGACTCTGCCTCCCGAGTGCTAGGATTAAAGGCGTGCGCCACCACCACCCGGCCTCTGTTTCTGGTTTTGAACGCTCTCAAGACCACAATTCCTCTCCATGTCATCGGTGAATCTTTCTGAATGTTCACTTCTAAGAGTGTCACCACACTCATCCAACCGTGTGGTCAGAAATCTGGGACTGAGCCCTGACATGCTATCCACATTGCTTCCTTCTCCACACATTCAATAGATAACAACCCTTTCCTTTCTGGGTGTACTGACGCTTCCTTCTGGAGGAATCTCTTAAGCCCAGCCCCCATACTGAGCCTCCACACCACTGCCTAGACCCAGCCCCACCACCCTGCCTTGGGGGCTTCAGCAGGCTCTCAAACTGTTTCCTTTATCCTGGTCTCATCTTCATAATGCATCTAAAGGACATCCGGAAACAGCTGATCTCATCATGTCAGATTTTTTTTCATCTTTACCCTTCATCTCTTTACTAAAAGGCTAAAAGGGTTTTTCCTCTAGCCTGGGCAAGTACTTCCTATCAGAAAGCCTTCCCCTATAGATAAGAACTATTAACTTTGGACAAAACAGCAAATTAAGGTAGATTAAAGCAGTTGAGAAGTAAACAGAAGTGTTTGGAACACTTGAAAGTTACACTAGAAGAGAATGGTAGTGGTCCAACTTTTCTTTTTTCTTAAATCTTATGAGATGTGTGTGTGTGTGTGTGTGTGTGTGTGTGTGTGTGTGTGTGTGTGTGTGGTGGGGGTGGGATGTTTAATGATATTACAGATGGGAGAGCCCTCCACCAATTCTCTCCCAGTTAAATTTTCAGCTAGAAATCTACAGGTTTGTCAGTTTGGACATCCAAAGGACACTATTGGAGGAAAGCACATCCACTGGAGTGTGAAGAGAGATGTTTTCAGAAAAGAGAAAGTCAGGGAGGCAAAGCACCCTGACTGTAACCCTTGACCAGGTATCTGGCACACTTTGAATTCTGTGTGTATAGGACAAACTCCAAACCTCTAGTAAAGACCAAAGAAAGTGAAGGAGCCGTCTCCACCTCTAAAGAGACAGGGCTCGTAGTTTGGACTTAGTAAACAGAACTGCTTGCTTTTTCAAGAAAACACCAAAAGCAAAACTAATCTTTTTCAAAGAGCTCATCGGAACCCACTGTTTCAACAACAAATCAACAAAGGCTTGGAGATAATAAAAAACACTTACACACAAATAAGCAGGCAGACGTGACTCATTCTTCAAAGATTATCAATAAATACCAATCTATAGATGACATTGATGCTAGAATTAAAATTCAAGGACTTAATGTAGCTACTGTAGTTATACTCAAGGAAATCGATAATATCACTGTAAAGAGCAAAAAAGGCAATAAACCTCAAAAAGAGAACTAGAGAGTGTTTTATGAGGACAACATGGAAATTCAATAGCTTAAAACAATAACATCTAAATTTAAAATATGCTAGATAGCCTTAACTACAGAATGAATATGGCTGAGAAAAAAGTTAGCAAGTGTAAAAAATATGTCAATATAAATTATCTAATTTTGCAAACAAAAAAATGAGGTTATGGTCCAATGCTATAGCACACTTGCCTAGCATGCATAAGGTCAGAATTAAATCCCCAGCATTACACACACATACACAAAGTCTCACACAGTCATGAAAAACAAAAAGCAAAATATAAAGTCCCCCAAAGGAGAAAGTAAAAGGAACTCACCCCTATTCAGAAAATAATGGCTTTAAGTTCCCCAAATATGCTGAAAAGCATACAGTTAAATTCAAGAATCCATAGAATACCAAACAAGATTAAATTAATTATCATATGTAGGTATATTATAATCAGATATGTTTAAGAGGGTCTCAAAAGCAGCCAGAAAGGCTGTACTCAGTGTAGGAGAGCAGTGATTAAAGTTACCACCGACCTCATTGGTAACAGCAGCGACCTGGTTGGACCAAGTGCGTTAGAGTTTACAACCAAATGGTCAGAGCAGAGATAAAATGACAGTGAACAATATCTAATAATAACAGTTCTAAAACGATGACAAGCAAGAGCCTCCAGGCCCTTCCCTCCAGCTCCATCCAGCCCTCCTCCTCACTGTCTCCATTCTCACCACAGAAGCCTTCCTCACACTCACTGGAATCACCGTTCTGTCTGCTCAGCAACCTTCCTTTCCACTTTCTCTCATATCCATTCCACTCCAGCTCTTCCTTCAACAACCCTCTCTCTGGACCCCTTTGCAGATTCTATAATTGCTCAGCTAATCTGCTTCCAAATTTCCCTAGGAAATCAATAATAGCTCGAAGTTTTTCTACCGTATGAAAGTGTGAAGGGCAATCACAATGTAAGGACCAGGACAATCTGGTCCTTTTGAATTCATATCATCTACCCGGCACACTTGCGAAATGAAGAAAAGACCATATATAATCATGTGCAAGAGTGAGGGACTTTATGTCGACCTCTCCTGTTTTTATCTTTTCTTTTTTTTTGGTTCCTGCAAGTTTGTAGTAGAAAGTATAGCTGTTGGGGTCCACATTCGGTGAGGCACGCTGAGAGTTTTCTCAGCTTCATCTACCCAGTTCTCGTCTACAATTCTTATTTCTTGTAATCAAAAAACCCCACTAGAACAACCATTTGAATCTTTCTAGGATTGAATGTCCTCATTTAAAGATGGAGCCAATGATAGGACTAGCCTCCATGCTTGGTGCATGGCCAATGAGAAATGCTTAGTAAGTGTTGTTACCTGCTGCTGAGTCTCCCTGGGCCCTCATACAGTCTAGCACTGTGCCTTATGAGCATAGCCCTCACCCAGAAAATGCAATACAGCTCTTACTGGTTACTACATTGGTGTACATAATCATACTTTATTAATAAGAACACTTAAAGTTAACAGCCTGTCTCTTCACGGACTGAGTGTCTACTAGGCATGCTTTTGTCAATGTTTTGTAGCTTGGTTTTGAGAACATTTAGTACTTTTCTGGAAAATGTCAGCTCTAAGGAGATGGACTCAGAATGGATCTGTGATGGCCCCTGAGCAGATAGGTAAAAAAAATGATACCTATCCTGTTCAACACCTGGAAATCAGCCAAGCATGCCTCACATGCCACACCGACTTCAGCTGAGCCCACCCTGAGCAGGCCTAGAGTTGGACACCTCCATCTCCCCATCTTTTTGCCGGATTGTTTTGTAACTTTTGCTGGATTGTTTTGTAACTAACAAGCCTCTTCCCTGCCCATTGCTCTCACGTAGAGTTCCAAAAATGGTTAATTTCTCACCTCTCTTTACCTGAGATGATCAATTAATACTTACATTGTAATCTATTATGTAAGAATTTGGGGATGGTGGGAATCAGAGTCTGGAGGTCAGCTTGGGTCACTGAAAAGTGAGTTCCCAGCCTACATATATGTTAGCTGTCTCAAAAAAAAAAAAAGTCGATGAAAATCTGTTTGGATTTTGACAGAATGCCTCTCAAAAACAAAGCTGGGAGAAACATACATCAAAATCTTTTCCAATAGCATAAATTCTGGTATTTTTATGTTAAGGAAAACCAATAATCAAAACAATTCTGGACAAATTAAGTGCAGACATGGGCCACAGAAAATGGTGAGCTCCTCTTTGCCATCGCTCCACCCCTTAGTCACACTCTCCTACAACATTGTAATTCATGACGAATTGGTGTCAGTTTGGTAATAATAAATGATGAGCACAGCCTGCCTGCCTCCTGTGTGTCCTCTGATTCCTAGGGACATTCCCCTCTGATGTGAGAGGTGATCTCAGGGGCTCCTAAACTGCTCCATACCCACAGTCGTTAGTGATTTAAATATATCTATTTAATTTATTTAAATATATTTAAATATATGAGACAGTGGCTGTAGCTTTGATGTTTACTTATAAAACAAAAGAAGGATAATATGTGATAGTAATATAACAATATTTAGAGTCACCAAAAACTTATAAAATTGTTACTTACAGTTGCCAGATTTCCAGAGTATTGGTTTTAAAGTTCAAATAAGAGATTTCTAAGTTAAAATTCAGGAGAAAGTACAGTAATCATCACACAATACAGAGCAAAGGCGGGCTTGTAAATACAGTTCATCTTGAATATGTGAGCACCAAGGTTCTGTAACGAGTGAGGGGATGTGTTACTAAAACAAATCTACTTCAATGTGTTCCTTTTTCCCTTTGCTAAAACATTTAACCACAGCCACTAACATGGCATGCTTTCACCTGTTTTTTGAAGCTGAAAAGCATGCCGGGATCTCGTGCGTCACAGCCTCCATGGATGACATTCTGTTTGAGGACACAGCTAGGTAAGGAGTGTTGCTCTTTCCACTTCCTGGGGACTTACCGGTTCATTTGCAGTACATCTTTATTGCACCTTGTTCATTGGGAGCCAATGATCGTGTTTCTTAGAAAACGAGAAGCACGGGACCCTCTCTAAATCAGC
>CABHPQ010157978.1:11283-43738 GCA_902168405.1 Peromyscus aztecus | reverse complement strand
GCACAGAGAGAGAGAGCGAGAGAGGGAGCCAGAGGTTGGGGTGGGGGGGTGGAAGAGAGAGAGAGAGAGAGAGAGAGAGAAAGAGAGAGGGACAGGCGCGCACACACACACGCGCGCGCACACCCCACACAAACACACCCCGACACAGACACACACACAGAGTGCAAAAGGCGAGCCGCCCCATCCCGCCTCCAGGTCCTCCGGGGCCCCCGCCCGCCGCTGCGCATCCCGCGTCAGAGGAGCGATTAACCAGACCCGGTAAGGTGCGTGAACCGCAGCGTTTTAACTTTGTGGCGCGTCCCGCTGTGGAGGTGCCGGTGGCGGGCAGCCCTCCAAGGCGCCCTGCTCCAGCTGGAGAGCCGCGCAGCACCAGGGAGGGGGCGCGGGAGTTTGCTCAAGTCCCGGGAGGGGGCTGGGCCCGGCTGCGGGGGAGGCTGCGGGGGGCGCTGTCACCACCCCCCCTCCGGGAAGGAGGGGGCTGCGATCCGCGGGACCGGGCCAACTTTATCTGGGCTGCTGTTGGAAAGCCCGTGTCCTGTTGCCTGTATTGTTTTCTAAGTGGTGGCGGAGATGCGAGGTGCAGGAGGCAATCAGTGCAGCAGCGGGGGATCAGCCCTGGGCTAGCCTTGTGTATCTCCAGGGGACAGACCCTCGAACTTGGACAAAGCCCCTGTGCCTATCTAGAACAGAAAGCCCACTCAGCCCACCCTCTCACCTTCAACCCTATCTTTTTGTTTCGCTTTCTGCAATCTCTCTCCCTCTACTCCTTTTCAGTCCTTCCCAGAATCTCAGAAATAAGTCTCATCCTTCTGGATTCGAGACGTTTCAGAGACCGGAAGCTTTCATTTTACTGAAACTACTCTCTCTCCCTCTCTTTAAGCCCCCTTCCTCACTCAGTGCAGAGTGTAGACCGCTCACGTGCTGTGTCACTCTCAGCTCGCACTTCACAGCCACGGTAGTAAGAAGTAAAGAACAGAGGTTATGCGGGTTGGAAGCAAGTTGAATTAGTTTTTGGAGCTACCGATCTGTCGATCTGTCGGCCTCAGATCTGCAGGACACAGTTCACATATTTTAATAGTCATCTTGCAAAGTGAATCTATTAATAAACAGATTGGCCCGTGCTGAATATCAGAAGGTGCTGGTCTCGGTGCCTAAGTTGAGAGTGAGGAATGTGAATTCATTTCCAGTCTTCCCCAATCAGCTACAGCAGGTCAAAATGAGGAAGTGTGCGTTACTGCAGAGCCCACGCTTGCTTTCGGGGCTAGCCACCCGGGATACTCCGAGTGACTACCGGCTTTGTTGCCTCACAAAAGTTTTGAAATTTGTTGTAACCCAGTTGAGATGTTCATAGTATCCAGATATCCAAAGGGGTTGGTTAAGAAAGGCAGGAAGAGATTTCCCCAGAGAACCCTTTCTGCTCAGCACAGTTTCAGTCAAGGGCAAGACAGAGGAAAATCTATGGGATTTTGGGTAATAAGTGTGGGAATCTGCAAACAGACTAGACAACAGTGATTTGTTTTCCTGGTGTCCATAAGTAATGGTTCCTAGTATCACACACACACACACACACACACACACACACACACACACACACACACCCCAATGAAGCTGCTGGTGGGAGATTTGTAGACAAGGGACGTTTTCAATCAGAAAAACCAGTTTGGGGGCTTGATCTCCAGGAGTGATTAGGTTAAGGGCCAGATGGTTTTTTTAAAGTACACGGAAATGTTCTCCCCCGCCACAAGTTTGACTTTTATAGCTTTTAAAAGGAGGACAATTTCATAGTCTGTACAGAACCGCTAAATTTTGATCTGTCTCATTTTAAAGGAATCCGGCTGTCTGAGGATGGCTGTTTGCGCAGATAGGAGAGGAATCTGTTTTCAGAAGCAGATACAAGGAGCACAGTTTCTAGGGGGTGCTTCTTCCTGATTTAAATATAGCTCCGAGGCCAAAGCCTAGATAAATTCAGCCAGAGTGATTTAAAACATTAAGCACTTACATCGAAAGTTCTCCTGGGCACCGTGCAAAATTCTCTTGGAAATTATGCCATCAACTGTTTATTCTTCAGAACTCTAGGAGATAAAAATCACAAGCATCACTTAAAAACTGATGCAATCCAGTCTCGAATCCTCAAACTGCTAGAGATTGCTTTTGTTTGGCTAAAAGGTAGATCTTTCATCACGAAAGTTGTTTAAAAACATTTCATTGTGGGGGTGGAAAGGGATGCGCATAATTTAGTTATTTGTGTTAATTATAGAGTAGCATCCTAGATAGAATTTCTTTTTTTCCTTCCCTCTCTTCTTTCCAGTGGTCTGCTTATCCTATTCTAGAAGCTTTCTGTTTGCTCTGGGACTTAATATTTTTTTTTCTTCTGTAGCCTGTTTGAATGGGTAGTGCTGATCTACTCTAACATAGTATAAGCTTCTAATACTGAGAGAAGCTTTACTTCTTATCACAGAAACACTGTTAGTTTTGTTGTACTTAAGTGGTCCTGGCTAGATGCATGTTACATGCAGGACTCACATCTGCTAAGCTTAGTTGGTAAATCACCAGGCTCTTGACGTACATTAGTTAACTCACGCATCTTAGTTTTGTACATGTAAACACACATCCTGCTTAGACTGATGTTTGGTCCTGTAAAAGAGAAAATGAATATTCTTTGAAGAGATTCTTAGAGCATACAGAGTAGGTAGTACATGAAAAGAGTGAAGTTCTTAGCCAGGTCTAACATTCCCCCCCTCCCCCTTTTTTAGTCCTTCTTGGAGTAAAGCATAAATTTAAAAATTTCAAACTTGCCTTTTTCCAAAGAAAGGAATTTGACCTCTTGCATAAATGTTTTCTTATAAAGCACACTTAAAAATATGATACAATGCATGTGCATACAAGAATGTACCATCTGTGAAAAGCTCCATCCTTTCACCAGTGATAAATAGTCGGGGTCTTCAAGGTACAGTCAGGGCAAATACAAGAAGGGAAACGGGAAGGAGAAAACTTGTAGTTCCTGTTTTCTTGAAATCCTGGATTTCAAAGAGATGAGAATCCTGATGTTAAGTGTGGCTTGGACCTGATAAGATATGATTGATTGGTAGAGCCTGCATGATTCACCCAGTACCCGGACAACTTTAGTGGCTGGGGATGGCATAGAGTTTGAGTTCTGACAGTGACCTGGAAACTCTTTGTCTAGGCCTGAAGTGAGTGTACTCTCACACAGGGAGTTGTTGTTGTTGTTTAAGAAATGTAGATTTATTTTAGAGGTGGAAAAAGTGCTTGTCTGTTTCACATAAACTATAAACTATATCCTGAACTAAGATTTGTAGATAGTTAATAAAGTAAAAGTCCAATTTTGTTCCAAACAATGTTTGAAAACACCCGTTTGTAAATTGTCTACATTTGAGTCTCATATGTTAATGATTTGGGCTCTGAAACTTATTTCAGAGAGCCATTTTGGTTTATCTTCAGAAACACCACACAAAACTGTCTAAACAACCCTGTAAATAAACTGTTCCAAATGCCTCAATTTGGTGAATGAATTAAAGAATTATGGGTCTTAATCCAATTATGATCAGTCTTGCAGTTCCACTTCCCATTTGGGGGAGTTGGGACAGTTAATGACTATGAAGTGTGAGGGGGTCTTGGCTGTTCATTCTCTATGTATGACAGAAATGTCACTTGTGCCCATGCACAAGGAGGGTTTGGGATGTGCAGAAGTGGCTTCCTCTGGTGAACCAAGATTTAACTTGCCTGAGAAGTTACCACTGAGAGAAGAGTAAATGCAGTTTATGGAGCTTGGCAGCAAGGGCCTCACCTTCTGCTGAAACCAATGAACTTGGATATTGTCATGTGACTGAGGCTGTAGACCCCTTAAGGGCAGAGAGCAGACACCATGGTACATTAGGGACTTGCTATTGGGCCACATTGGGATACTTCTGTAGGGCTTTTTCATAAATGTCATCAAATCCAATTTCCTGGCATTAAAATTGAGTTAAGGTCAAATGCAAACTATTAGGGGAGTCTGTTTGGAGTTTTCTCCAAGCCCTTACCCTTTTAGCTGTCTTAGGTAGGTGCCTTTGAAAACTCTCCTAATGAGGACCTCGAGTTTCAGGAAGGGCCCTTGACAGCCGTCCAGGTTGCTTTGATGAGCCCTTCCAAGATTCCTGCCCCATTTGGCCCATTTAAACTCTGGCTCATAAGCTAATTAATTCAAAGGTATAAATAGTTCATTATGGTTTAATTCTCTGCTTAGATGATATTATCACACATACCCCCATTTGTTATGATCTTCCAGTTTCTCAGAGAAAGGGCTGTGGAGATTGCAGGGATAAAGGGAAGCTGGAGAAACTCAAAGTTTTCAGTGCTCTTCAAATTAGACTGTAGAGGCAACTGACTGTCCCACTTACAGCTCAAGATGACCTTGAATAGGGGCAGCATGATGATACAATTCGAGGGAAAACTGAGCTATTGAAATAGTGTGTCTTGTTGAGTAGAACTGGTGGTAGAATCTGTCTCCAGGTATAGAGTCATGCATTCCTGTTGTTCATAAGTTTCAAAACCTAAGCCAAGCAACCAACCAAACACACAAACAAAACACCCAAAGACTTGCATGTATCTGTGGCCTTCAGTTGGTGTTTAACTACTTCATAGTTTGATGGTGCCATTGTCCATAGTAGACAATAGTGCAGTGGTCATGGGCCTAGAGGCCTCTAGCCTGGTATCTAGTTGGCATGCTCTGACAAACCAAGGAACTTTGTTCTTACTGTAGTTCTAAGTCAAGTCAGAGAGGTAGAGAATTCAGAAGGAGTCGGAAGCAGGAGATGCTGCCCCATTAGCCATGGAGCTTTTCAGTTTAGGTCTGTCTGTGATTCATGCAGAACCTTATCTGGAGATCAGAAGTCTTCAGGGCTCTGTGCCCATCTCTAGCCTCTAAAGCTGGAAATTCTAATGCTCTTTCTTTCTTGTGGTTTTTTTTTTTTTTGTGTGTGTGTGTGTGTGTATTCTGTATTCTGGTACATTGCATGTAATGTACAACTGTGTGTGTGGAGGCCAGAGGTAGGCTAGATACGCCGGGTGTCTCCCATGATTCCTTTCCATGTTATCCTTGGAGACAGGATCTCTCACTGAACTTGGCACTCAGGGATGGGCTATACTGACTGCTCAGCAGGATTTGGTATCTGCTTGTCTCTCCCCACTGAGTGCTAGGGTTGCAGACACATGGGACTGCGCCTGGACTTTTCCATGGGTGTTGGGGATCTGAACTGTCCTTCTGCCCATGCAGCAGGCATCTGCCTTATCAACTCAAGCATTTACTCAGGCACCTGTAATGTTCTTTATGGATATATGTGGATGGCACTAGGAAAAACGTGACATTTCTAGCAGAGTGTCTGTCATGAGCTGGTTGCTCAGTTAATGTTGGCTCTGCTTTTCTCTCCCTTCCAAACCAGTCTAGTTTCTCATGATAAGTATATTTGAGGCTTCATTTTGTAAACTTATTTGAGTGCAAGATGAAAAAAAATTATCACTTTCTTAAGGCTGAGATCAACACTTTAGTAATCCAGTTAGCAACTCTATATGATCATTAACAATGTGGTTTTATTAAAAAAATGTTGTATTTGGTACAGGTGTGAATTCTATGTTTTATTCATGTAAGTGTTCCTTCAGTAATTAACATTTTCATCCCATATAAGTAGGTAAAGGCAAATAAAAATGCTAGGCTCTAACTGCAGGTCGCTACATAGACTCTCCTGAGATAGATGTGAATGAGTACAAGGGCAACATGGAGGACTGAGCAGGAAGACGTTCAGCTGACTAGTGAAGTTCATGAGTGGTTCGTTAGGAAAATAGAAGTCATCTGTAGAGAAGTCCACTGTCTGGAAGGACTGTCTTGTACCAGCAGCTCCCACTGTGCTCCAGCATTAGGGAGCAATCCACAGCTGGCCTGTGGTTAATGGTACCATGCCACAGGGCAGCAACAGGGTCTATCAGACTCCCAGAACAGATGTGACACACAGTGTAGCCCAGGGATTAGTAGCTCTAGGTCTGGTCAGGTGGATCAGTCACAAACAGGCAAACAAAACGCACAACCATCAGAAACCATGGCGGGTTCTTTGGGTTCCCTGGTATTTTGTTTTTGTCCTTTGTAAAATGAACACGATACTAGTCAGGGTTAAACGAGGTTGTGCACCCATAAGACACTGTGCTGTGCACAGCACAGAAGGAGAGCTCAAAATACGTTGCTCCTTTCAAACATATTCAAAATGCAACCACCAGGTGTGGATGCATTGTATCAGATGGTCCTGAATGTATTTAAACAAGGGCTATTTCCCATAACTGAAAGGCAGTGTTGTGCAAGCAGCTGTCCTCAGGCTTACCTTCCAAAAGTTGTCCTATTTATTCCTTGTGCTTCCGTCCATACTCTTTGACACTACACACCAGAGCAGACCACCTGACCTTGACCATCTTCCGGGAACTTGCCCAGCAAAGCACCAGGTAGAGGGAACTCGACTTTCCTTACCTCTGTAGGCTCTCTGTTCAGTGGAGCAGCAATGTACTCGAGGCTGCATTTTATCTCAAGCCTCAAACACCTCCCGAAGTCTTTGCTCCCCTGCGTGACTGATCCTAAACCAACTTGCAAGCACCACAAAGTGCTGAACTCAAGTGGCCCTCAGCGCCAGCCCCTGCTGGGATGAGTCACAGAGCCACCAGCACTTTGTTGAGTTAGATTTGATCGCTGCCATGAGCAGCCCCTTCGATTGTCAGCTAAGAGACCCTTCAGGGACTTGTCCCTTAATAGGAAGTCTCTTTTCTTCCCTCCTGTTGTAACTTTAAATTAAAAGAAACTGTGGAGGAGTTGGTGGCCGGGCCTCACATCATTCTTTTTCCCACTGGGAGAACAACATCTGAGAAAAGGCATTTATAGGATTGAGAATTGAGTTGTTGCTGTGTGGGGGTGGGGTGGGAGGGTCACTGTCAGGGGTGGGGGTGGGGTGGTAGGTGATGATGAGGGAGACAGAGACCACATCACTTAGACTCTACTAGCCTGACTGTTAGTGATGTAACCCAGAGTGATGCTGTTGTGAATACTAAGGAGTAGACTGTGGACTCCAGGCTCCCACCTGGCCTGGGATTTTTAAATGGTTCTGGTGTATTGTTTTCTGCCCCAGATTTTTAGGTGGTTCTGTGTTGTACTGTGGGAAATTGGCATGGAGACAGCATCAAGATCCTTGGAGGCTGGGAGGCAGGAAAAGGAGCTAATTTTTGACACATTCCTCAGACTCCTCTAGGGACTCTGTGCCCAGGATACTGACTGCTTATTTGAAATCTTGGCATCATTTTTCCCAACAGTGAGCAAGCATGGGTTACTGTGGGGGCTCTGCTTAAAAAGACAGACGGACATCAGTGAGGAAGAAGAAAGAAAAGTTAGTAGTGCTTTTTGATGGCATCTTTTCTATGTTACTGATTTGATTCTTGGTGTGTGTGTGTGTGTGTGTGTGTGTGTGTGTGTGTGTGTGTGTGTACATGTCTGTTCAGGTATGCATGCACATGTGGATGTATGCTGTGGAGGCCAGCTATTGCGGCTGGGTGTCTTCCTCAGTCACTCTCCCCTTATATCTTGAGACAGGCTCTCTTACTGAACCTGGGCTCACTGACTGTCTAGACTGGCTCCCACCTGTCTTCAGCACTTGGGTCATAGATGCAAACCACCGTGCCTGCCTTTTGACTTGGCCACTGGGGCTCCAAACTCTGGTGCCGTGCGTGTCCAGCAAGCATTTTGCCAACTGAACCACCTCCCAGCACCCACTTCTCCCTGCCCATTTGACTCTTCTCGGGGCCTGGGCACATGCCCTGCTTTGCTGGTTCTTCTGTTTGTGATTTTGAACGATGCAGACTTTCAAGGTCTCCTCTGTGGCTGCGGAGAACCGGGGTTGTCTGATGTAGTATCGGGGGCAGCCTGAAGTTTGCATGCAGGCTCTTGTGATGTGTGGCGTTCCTTTCTGGCGCTGGCATCCTGTTCTGGCAGGATCAGTCTCATTAATTCCTTCTTTCACTGGAACTGTTTTTGAACAAGTGCATACCATCTCGTACAATTCTATCTTGAACTTTCTTCATTGACTCTTTCACGGAGAGCCTAGTCAACCTTGGCTCCCACCGGAAAGCAGTGTCTTTTCTGCTTCAACCAAGAAATTGAGTGGTCGTTTTATGAACATAAACATCTCTATCGATAGATAAAGAAACACGAGGAAGCCACTCTTTACTCATGGGGACTTCTTCAGGCCACCCAGATGTTACTAGATTCCCGATGCCTTTGCATCTTAGTGTGGCTAGCTTTTCTTAGCTTTTGTCTTACCACGTATTCATTCCCATGGTGCATCTGTCCACACGGCATCATGTTAATATCCCTGGAAGTGAAAGTTATGGTGAATACATGCCTGCCTGGTTTGAAAGAGAGAACTATGTGGTGAAAAAAAGAACCCCCCATGTGGGCTGGGGATGTGGCTCAGTTGGTAGACTTCTTATCCAGCACACAGAAGCCCTGGGTACCATTGCCAGCATGGCTTAAACCAGGCATGGTGGTGCACCTTTCTAATAAGAGAACCAGTGATGTGGAGGCAGGGGAGTCAGAAGTTCAAGGATGTCTTTGGCTACACAGCAAATCAGTAGCCAGCCTGGAAAGTGTAAGATGCTGTAAGCTCCCCTGAGGATGGGCTTACCTCCTTGGCACTATCGCAATGCCTAGACAGCTTTTAGGGCACAGAGCAGGAGGCTAGGAGCGAACAGCCTTACAAACCAAATCACACGGTAGGAGCAGAGTCTTGGACCTCACCAAAGCAAAGTGCATGCTAGGCAGTGGCTGGATTTGCATCTCTGGGCTGTTTATCATGCCCTGGGCTTGCTTGGTGCTGGGTGCTGTACATGGATAGCCTCATGTAATGGTTAGTTGTGTATCAGTCCTTCTCCACATAGGAGCCACAGAGTGAAGTGGTCAAGTGACCTGCCAGCCTCCCACAGCTGTCGTCGGCAAGGGGGTCACTGCCTGGTTTTTGTCTATTAGATCTGAACACGCGGCTCTTCCGCTGTGTCAAGGCACTGCTGAGGGCCCGAACTCTGTAAGATAGGAATACTAGCAATAGCTTCCTGGCAACCCCACATTGTGGAGGGTCAGATGGGAAATGCTGCGGAAAGCCAGGATCGAGTGGTAAGTTGTACATACTAGTTGGGACGATAGGCTTTAACCATCAATTTGCTACAGTTTAGAGTCACCTGGGAAGAGAGCCTGACTGGGGATGCGCAGACTGGGTTGGCTGAGGACATGCCTCGGTGGGTGGAGTTGTCTTAATTTTTAACTGATGTAGGTACACCCAGCCCCTTGTGGGTGGCACCATTTTGTGAGCTGGGTACTGCACTGTGTGAAGAAAGCCAGCTGTGTATAAACAACAAACAAGAAGGTGTTTCTTCTCTGCTTTTGACTGTGGATGTGATGTGACTAGGTGCTTGAGCTCCTGCCTTGACCTCCCCAAAATGATGAAATGTAAGTCAAATAAGCCCTTGGTTCCCTATGTTGCTCTTTGCCGGAGTATCTACCACAGCAACAGAAGTGAAATCAGAACACTGGTTATCACTATTTACTACGACATAGCATCGAGTAATTTCATAGGGATCATTTGAACATAAGCTCTATGACAACCAAGCTGGCTAAGTGCCTCACTGGCAGGTAGCATTCGCAGAGTAGAGCCAGTAGACAGAACGATGTAGCATCTTCCAGGCATAATGGAGTTGAGGTGGGGTGAGATTCCTTCACGCTTCTTTGCACGGCCTTCAGTTTTAAAGTTCAGGGTTTCTCCTGGAGTTCTCTGCTACTTCAGACCTTGACTGGCCATGGGTTACTGAAGCTTAAGAAGAGGCTGGTCTTCTGGGAACAAGAGGATACCCCAAGGCAGCACCATGAAATAGCGGAGTGCAGGACTTTAATTAGATCACCCTGGTTCTTACAACAAGAAAACAAAGTGTTGGCATCAGGGACAGGATCGAATGCAAGGTGCCCTGCTTGTTAGCCTCAGAGTAGCAGTAACTCCAGAGGATGGAAGCCTTGCTTGTTTGGGTCTCCATGCAGTCATGGCATTCAACAAGTACTCAGCGGGCAGTTGACAGGGCTTCCCCACAGACTAGAAAAGCAGGCATTGTATCTTTGTAGAGTGCAAGCAGTGGATTGGCACTTTGACCATCTGTGGACTAAGGCCTCCATGTGAGGTGAGGTTTCCATCTGATAGTTTTCTCCGTAACTACACCTTGCTCTGTGGCTAGTTGTACATTGTCTTTTACTATTATGCAAATCTGCGTGTTCTAGAGAGTGCAATTGAACTATTGAATAACTATTTGATGAAGAATTCAGTGGATGAGTGAAGGGGGGTGGTTTGGTGGTGGGGACAGAGGGACTGAAACCCATCCAAAGGACTTGTCTCCAGTCACTCAGAATTCCCAGTGACAGGTGATCCCAGAGAGTTTAAGGAAAAATGCTTGCCAAGGTAATGCCTGCACAAGCAACATCAGCCCCATGAGAAGAGGAAGCCATTCATTCCATCTAGAAAATGTATTGGGGAGGAGGAAAAAAAAAGAAAAAAGAAAGGTAAGTGTCATTCTAAACCTAGCAGGAGTTTCAGCACAAAATGGCTCTAATCCAAGCAGCATAGCATTAACATCAACGCGCATCTTGTGGCTCCAGCCCTGCACACTGCTTTGGAAATAAAAGGAGATTGTGTAAGGAATTAGCAACACAAGGCATTTTTAAAAGTGCTTTATTGCCAAGGCCTGTGATACTGTGTGAAATCTATGCAGCCCCCTTCCTCCTGCTGTGCTTAATTTCGGAATCTCACGCTATTACCTATCCTTGGAGAGAGAGAAAAAAAATAATCTCTATTAACTCTTAAAAACCAAGTTTCACACTGTACTTGTTTTCAACTTATCTTTCTGATGTCTCTTAGGAGGAGGAAAAGTGGTGTATTTAGGTACTGAGTGTTTGTCGGGGTGCAGAGTATTTAGGATTGCCTTAGGGGGTGGCACTGGAGCATGGGGGTAGGCTGGAACTAAATGTCGAAGGCAAAAGTTTAGAAAAGCCTCCAGCAGTCTGAAGAATAAGGACCTGAAAGAACCAGCAGAGATTGGCTTTGGCATGAATCCAGAGCAGAAGCCAGAAGTGGGTTGTAAAAACCAGGAGGCAGAAGCCAGGGGGAGTTAAGTCTTTGCGATGTAGATGGCTGTCTTCTGGAGACAGGAAGATGGCTCAAGAAATGTCGTCCCTCCCTGGTACACCGTTGCCCGGTGCTGCTCCCTCACTTGACGCTGGATGCCCGGGAACCATCACCAGGCATTCCACAAAGTGGCTGCTTTTGAGGCTCCCCAGTGACCTCCATGATGTCCAGAAATTGTCTATTATCCGGACAAGGAACCCGAGCTTGCCAAAAGCAGCTCTGTAATGATGGTTTCGCTGGGACTTGAACCTACAGTCCCTCCCCTTCCTCCAGCACCCACATCTGTCACCCAGAACTGCTGCCCTGTTCCCTAGCCCAGGATTTTCCTCTGCAATGTGCTCTATTTACTGCTGTCAGGCTGATCTTCCTGATGTGCTATTTGGGTCACGTTGCCCCTTCCTCAAAACCTCAAAGGGCTGTGTGCTCCATGGAGATGGATCTTAGACTTCTTAGGGTGATTTTTAAGGGCCTCTGCAATCTGGCTCCTCCTTGTCTATCTTAGCAGGCTTGTTTGAAGCTTTCCCTTCAATTTGCTGTTGATCTGCTCCACGCTACACACAGTTTCACAGCTGATTTCCCAGACTGTCCACAGCATGTCAGCTTTCTAAGCCCTTTGCAGCCTGGTACAGTGGCTGTTGGCCACTGTACTTAAGCCACTCTTGACTCCCAAATCCTTGGGGACTTTTTCTGGAGTGGCTCTTTTCTCCATCTGCTTCAAACATTTCCATCAATGGATTCCTTATTTTCTAATCCACCAGACTCCATAATTTGGCTCTTCATCACCTTTCTCTGTCCTTGTCTTCATCCAGTAACCAATACATCTTCATTGAACACCACCCGTGAGGTAGTCGCCATGTTACTCCTGGAGAACCAGCTGTATGCAGAAAGGCACTGATCTGTGCATGAGGAATTTCTAGTCTATGGGGAAGAAAAACTGTAATCAGATAATGACCATCACTCAGAACTTTGCATTGTGCACTTGGAAGAAGGATCTATAGCAGATAGAAGGGAGATAGTTGATATATTTGAAGACAGCAGCAATTAGAGAAATTCTTCTGTGGGAAGTCACAAGCGAAAGACGGTTGTTAATGACGTACAGAGGAGAGGAGAAAAAAGCATTGGAGGCAGACAGCACAGCATGTTTACTCAAGGGCTCTAAAGAAAGAGGGGAGGGGCGTTTCCCAGGAACGGTACAGGCTACATGGCTGAAGTAGAGGGGAAATGCTAGAAGCAGTAACCAGATGCTCCTATCAGATTTGGGAGCATCCTGGGCTAGAGTAACAGTGACAAGAAACTCACAGAATAGTCTCAAAGAATCCTTAGCATTCTTGTCTATTTCCTATGGACCACATCGAAGAGGCAGGGGTGGGTTCGGTAAGGTAGCAAGAAGCGATGATAGTGACTTTTGCAAGAGAAAGCTGGTATCCAGACCATTAGAGGTGGAGGTATGCCACTGATTTCAGAAACATGGATGGAAGGCCGTCTGCCTGTTCCCACTAGTCTGCCCACCCCAGAAACCCAATGGAATACTTCACTGTGGGGACCACCTGGTGTTCCCAGAGCCATGTAGGTCCCAGGGATTCTGATGGTTGAGAGAAAGTTGACACCAGAGTGTGTGTCTTCATGTTCACATTTTTGGTCTCACTCTGTATCACTCTCCTATAGCAACCTGACATCCTGCCCATCCTTTGGTTTCTGAATTAAAATCTACCCTCTCCCAAGCATCCTCACAGAATACACAGGCTGAAGATTCCTTCCCTATGGTTTTATGGCATTTGCCACACATTCTGGTGTAGACAGAAATTTCTCTAGTCTGCCTTGCCCAGCAGTCCGGACGAATCTCTTTCATTTGCGGTCCCACAGCCGCTTATAAAATAATCGCTCAGAGGCTTATATTAATTATGAACTGCATGACCTATGGCTTCAACTTCTTGCTAGCTAGCTCTTTCATCTCAAATTAACCCATTTTTATAAATCTATGTGTTGTCACGTGGCCGTGGCGTTTCTGGTCTGCTGGCATCTTGTTGCTCCTTGGGCAGCAGGCTCACATCTCTCTTGATTCCACCCTTCTTCATCTTGTCTTCAGTTTGAATGTGCCGCTTAACTTTATCCTGCCCTGCCAGAGGCCAATGCAGCTTTGTTTATTATCCAATGGGAGCCACACATATTCACAGCACACAGAAAGACTCTCCCAGCACTTCCCCTTTTCGGTCTAATCAAAAAGGAAGGTTTTAATTTTAATGTAATAAAATTATATATAACAAAACAGTTATCAAGCAAGAATTACAGTTACAATATCTAGTCTATTTTTAATTTGGCAAAATTAAAGAAAATATTCTATCATCTATCCTATTTTTGTGAGTCTAAAGTTTCATATCTAATTTACCTTTTATCATGACTAAGGAAAACTATAACTATCTAGTCTTCAACTCCATCAAAGACCCCAGAAGGATATAATATTACCTGAGTAAACAGGAAGTGCATTGTAAGCAACTTCCGTAATTCTAGAAATGACAAGAGACATCTGGCTGCCTGGACAGTTTTATTTATTTATTTATTTTGCCAGCTTGAGACAAGCTAGGGGCATCTGGGAAGAGGGAACCTCAGTTGAGAAATGCCTCCATCAGGTTAGCCTGCAGGCAAGTCTGTGGGGGCATTTTCTTGATTGCTATGAAAGGGCCCAGCACAGCGTGGGCAGTGCTTCCCCTGGGCAGGTGGGGCTGAGTGCTGTAAGAAAGCAGCTGTGCAAGCCGTGAGAGCAAGCCGGTAAGCAGTGTTCCACCACAGCCTCTGCATCAGCTCCTGCCTTGAGTTTCTGCCCTGACTTCCCTCAGTGCAGGACTGGAATGGAAGTGCGTGAGGCAAATGAGTTCTTTCCTCCCAAATTGCTTTTGGTCTTGGTTTTTAATCACAGCAATAGAAAGCACATGGGGACACACATACTGAACTGTATCATAATTGTATTGTGAACATGTCTCCAGAAGACTGTGAGTTTGTGCCTGTGGACTCTGATGCTGCAGTTTGATATGTATGTACTTCTTTCTTTCTTGGGTCTTCCTTTACCTCAATTTTCTTCTCCCTCACCCTCCATCTCTCCCTTCCTCCTTCTTCCCTCCCTTCTCCTTTGGTGTACATGCAGGTGTTAATTCATGGTTGTCTAGAGCAGGGGGCAATCTTGGCGTCATTCTGAAGGAGCTATCTATTTTTGCTATTTGGTTTTTTGAGAGAGGCTCTCCCTCATTGGCCAGAGCTCACCACTTAGGTTAGGCTGGCTGGCCATCAAGGTCCCAGGATCTGCCTGTCTCCATTGCCACACACCAGGATGACTAGGGCACCTGTAAGCCTGTCTTGTTTATAGATTCTGGGGCTCGAACTCAGATCCTAATGTTTACAAGTCACATGTGATACTGCTCAGGCCATCTCTCCAGCCCTTCTTTACCTCTCTCTGACTGAGAAGTTGGGCTCTCAGTCTGTGATTCCACATCTGCAGAATGGGCGTGGTCACACCTGTTGCACAAAGCAGCCGTGAGGAACCCATGACACAGTGAGTGCACAGTAGGAAAAGCGTTGCCTCTGGCTGACTGGGAGTTTCATCATGAGCTGACATTTAACATTTGTAGAAGTTGTTCTCTTAAGTCTGACCTGTGTGTATCACTGCTGCTCTTGCCTATTGGAATTCAAGTTTGTAGTGACGTCGATGTATCATTGTTTCCAGGGCTACAAATGTCAATAAATCTGGGTGTTGCCTGTAAGATAGTCATAGAAGTACCTGCTAGCTTTCGGGGAAATAGAGTAACTGAGAGTAAGACCTGGCTGGAACAATCTGAAAGCACAAGAGAAAGGCTGGAAAAGTGTTTGTCAATCAACTCTGGCAGTAGTTCAGTATCTAACCCATGTATGAATGTGTGTTAAAGCAAGATGTAGACCGAAAACTCAGGCCTGTGTGATAAAGTAGTTTCTGTCCTACTGACAGCCATTCTCACCTCAGTCTTTCAATGTTGCATTTTTCAGTGGAGTGACCTTCCTGTGTTTCCTTTGATTTTAACCTGGTGTCAGACACTGACTATTTCCTGCTTTCACCTCCCCTCCTGCCTCTTGCCTCTGCTCCCCCAGACCATACATTCTTTGTCCTGTGTTGTCCTGATAAAATTCCATCCAGTAACAAGAAACTATACATATATCTATTGCCAAGAATATTAGATACGACTTTTAGAATAGAACTGTTTTTGCTTCTTTGAGTTGCTTGTGGCTTCGAAGCACTCTCACGGTGTCCTGGACAGCCAGGAAACCTCATGAGCAGTTAGCTATGGTGGGAGAATAGTGTGTTAGCGGTAAAATTTCACATTGTTGGGGCCAAGCAACAATTAATTCATCAGCTTTCAATCCAGTATTTATTTTCTTAAACTTTCTTCAGAGTGTCTATCCCTTTACTGTTTGCATGTGAGATTACCAGTCCCCTGGAACCTGCCATTGATAAGGGAGAAGTTCAGCTAATGAGGAGGATGGTGTTGCTCTAACAAAGGGGAAGTCTGTTCCTTGCAGGCAGATTAGCAACTGTAAAAGGTCTTGGAGGTGAGATACAGCAAGGTGTCTATGAAACAACAGGTGGGTTGGTGCTGGCAGAGCCGAGGCACTGTGATGGCACTGGCTGAGATGAGGTGGTGTCACACCAAGTTTCCTTTCCATACACCATCCTTTCCACATACCACCACCAACAGTTACTTCCTGTTTATAGGGAATGGGGTGAGGAGAATCCTATGTTGTTGAGTAACTTTGCTTGTGAATGAACCAGTGACAGGATGGCTATAGCTCCTAACATCAGGTCAAATGGTGGATGTCTTTGAATATCTGGTGACAGGTAGAGACAAGGGGTTTTCTGTTTGTAGCATGCCTGCATGCTTCCACACACTTTATTCACTTATGTGCTTGCATTGCTCCTATAGTTGCTGTACATGCATTGCTCCTGTAGTTTCTGTGCATGCATTGCTCCTGTAGTTTCTGTGCATGCATTGCTCCTTTAGTTTCTGTGTATGCATTGCTCCTGTAGTCTCTGTGCCTGCATTGCCCCTGTAGTTTCTGTGCATGCATTGCTCCTTTAGTTGATGTGCATGCATTGCTCCTGTAGTTGTATTGCATCCAGGGCATTGCAGATGAGAAAGTTCAGTTCAAATAATGGCAGATATGGTGAGGTGTCACATCTGAGTCCCCAGGAGACCATCTGTGACCATAGCTTTGTTACAGTAAGATTTGGGGAGCTCTTGGGGACACTACTTGGGAGGGTGAGAAGAACAGAGTGAACAGAGAGGAAGATTGGATGTGAAGGTCTCCCTGGAAATTAGACTTAAAAACAACAACTGAAACCCAACATTTTGTCCCTCCTCGACCTCCCTTCCTCCTTCCCTTCTTCCCCACTTTCCTATCTCTGTGTTGGGACTAAAACCCAGGGCATTGCTCATGTTAGGCAAGAGCTCTGTTGCTGGCCTACATCCCTAGCTCTTGTTCTCTTTGCCAGGGTTTTACTATTTGGCTTAGGCTAGCCTCAAACTTACAATCCTCCTGCCTCAGCTTCCCGAGTGCTGGATTCCAGATGTGTGGCACTGTACCTGTGATAAAATAAAAATCTTAGGACTGTTTTGGATTTCTGGCCTCAGAGAGAGTTTGTGATCTGAAGCAAAGATGTTGGAATTGTAGGTAAGGAAGCTGATTGCCTCTCCTCAGAAGACGGCAGTGTCAGTGTCAAGGGGAGCTGGAAGGGGAGGTAGACTGGCTGCCCAGTGAGAGAGTAAATGATAACCAGCCTGGAAGCGCGCCCTTGGGCTCAGGGTTCTCAATGGCCATCTCAGTCACTGCTCTCTGTGGTTCTCCCCGGCCCTCCAGGGTGTTAGGTTATGTAGCCTAGGCTGGCCTCAGAATACTTATGTAGCTGAGGATTCTCTTGAACTTCTGACCCTGTCTTTGACTCTGTCTTTACCTTCGAGCACTGAGGTGAAAGGCACCCACCAGTACACCTAGTTTGTGCTGTGCTAGGAATTAATTCAGGGTTTAATGCATGCAGCTACCCACCAGGCTACATGCTCAGCCATTCTAGTATTTTTGATCACACATACACACAGGCACACACATACACACACAGAGACACACACATACACATGAAGACACACAGAGACACACAGTCTCTCTCTCTCTTTCTCTCTCTCTCACACACACACACACACACACACACACACACACACAGAGCAATTTATTTAGTGAAATATCACTAATAAGCTGGGACTCTTTCCTGTACCTGTAGTCCTAGCACTGGGAAGATGGAAGCAAGAGTATCAGAAGTTCAAGGTCATCCTTGACTGCACCGTAAACTGGAGACCAGCCATCCATTATGTTAGACACAATCTCATTTCCTCCCAGTCCACACACACACACACACACACACACACACACACACACACACATACACACACACCATATATATATGATATACATATATGATATATATACATATATATATAATAAAAAACTAGAAATTACTAAATGGGATGAGATAATGAAGGAATGAAGAATACATATAAAGCAAGAAATGCAAATAAAAGCTGTAAAATTTTATTGTTTGTGTGTATACTTGTTCATGCATACATCTGTGTTCAGTCCAGAGGTTGATTTTGTATGTCCTCCTCAATTGCGATCCACATTTTTAAATCGTGTGTTTAGGTGTTTTGTCTGCATGTATGTTTATACACTGTGTGTGTGCCTGATACCCACAGATGTCAGAAGAGAGCACTGAATCTTGGATCCCCTGGAACTGGAATTACAGGTGGCTGCGAGCTACCATGTGGGTGCTGGGAACTGAACCTGTGTCCTCTGGAAGAGCTCTTAACCACTAAGCCATCTCTCCCACGCTTCCACCTTAAGTTTTTAGACGGGGTCTCTCACTGAACCCAGAGTTCATCAGTTAATCTAGACTGGCTGACCAGCAGCCCTGGGGATCCTCTTGTCTCCTTGTCCCCAGTGCTGGGATCATAGGCACACACTTTGCCACCATGCCTGACTGCCTGACTTTTATTTTTATGTGGGTACTGAAGTTCCAAACTCAGGTCCACCTTACCAACTGTGTCATCTCCTAGCCTCTGAAGTTAAAGTATTTTATGGTAGCACTCCAATAGAAGTGTTTCTCCCTTTTGGTCCCACCATCGAGACTGGGGAGGTGGGCTAGATTTCCAGAGCACACATTCTATATTAAATGGGGAGAGAATGCATTATAGACAAGCTTGACAATATTTGGTTTAACCAATGCAACCATTTAAACAAGGCTTTATGGACTCCAGTGTTATGAAGTAAATTGGAGAAAAAATAAGAGAAGGTTTGGGAATATAGTTGCAATGTTTTAAAGTACTTAAAAAAAAAAAAAACATGGAATGAGTGTATGTATGTCCGTGGGCGTGTGAGCGTGTGTGTGCCTCTGTTTATATGTGTGTGCCGGCCAGGGTCATAATGACTTAATGTTTCCTTGTCTTTAGCAATTCCTCATAACTGACTAAAAGGTTGGGGCCACACTGACACCACACTCCTCGGTCTATCTGGCTCTAATTTATTACCCACACCCTGCCTCGTGTCCTGAACGCTTTTGAATGTCCTTGCATTGCTTGTTGTTTTTTTTTCCTCTGAGATTCATCAATTTGTAAATCAGCTAAGTGCAGTAATTAGAAGTGATCTTTGTTTGTGCCATCTCTGTGACAGAGGAGCTGAAAAAACAAAACCTTCCATAAACATAATAAGTCCCTCCTGTCTTTTTGGAATTCTAAGTGTTTATAAGTTTTTTTTTCCTGGTAAAACTCAGCGTGGTTTATAAGAATTATCACAGAGTCATCTTGTGCTTGAGCTCTAGATGGCTTAGTTTCCTTATTAACATCTTTTTATTTTGTTAATAAAAATTCATATCAGTTATGTTCCCATTTTTACATTTAACAGGCCCTCTTCAGAAGATATTGGTTGCTTTGAATTTCTTGGAAGGAAGAGAATAAATAGAGCATTGTTACTGCTTTTCATTACAGGAGGAAAAATGAGGTGCCTGGGTTAGGCAGCAGCATATAGCTGTCTTTATAGGGATATGGTAATCATGGCTGGGTTCCCTGGGGAAAGCTAATCATGTAATCTCAAATATAGTTCATAAGTTAAAAGGCAGAAACCTTGTTATGCTACATAATGTTATTTTAAATAAATAAAAATTAACTTTCTTTTTTATATTACACAAATGATCTTTCCATTATTGGGTAAAGAACACATACAGTCTCACAAAAAATGATTATGAAAAGATTATGGGCAACTGTGCCCATGTTTGTTCCTAATGTCTTAGTCTATCTGAAATTAATAATAATCAGTTTAACATAAACAATGTTGTATTTGGACCATCATAACTTCCCCCTTTATTATTACTGGGGATTGAATCCAGGGCTTCCTAAATGCTAGGCAAATACTCTACCCTTGGGCTGCAGCTCCAGCCCAACCTACAATTCATTCATTAACTATTGATTACTCATCCAAATCAGTTTTACTAGGAGTCAATTCTTCAATACATAATATTCCTGTTATTATGAATTGATTAATGAGGTTACAACGTTGAGCAAAGAAGATTTGGCTACTCCATCAGGAAGCTTACAATGTAGTGAGCAAAATGGAAGCCGACCAGCTCCTCACATGACACTTGCAAGGCACTCTCCTTTCTGGAAAACTTTAAAACCACTGAAGTGTAGAATGTTGAAGAAGTGCAAAGTACGTTACACGATTGAGTGTAAACATGCCTCTTCAACTGATTAGTGTCCTTGCTTCTCAATGCATTGATATCAGCAAGGCTTTCCAGCATCAGCTATAGGTCTTTTAGACCACTATACAATCATCTCGTGCAGGTAGCTCTTCCCCATAATATAAATTCAGCCATTTTTGCTCCTGAGTTATTAGAAATGGTGAAAGAGCTTAAATGCATTTGACAAGAAATCTAAAATTCAGATGCTACTAGTTTTTAAAAAACATTATTCCAATTTCTGAAGTTATGTGATGCTGTATAGGTTTTAAAAGTTTCTTTAAAAAATGTTTTTAATCCTATCCAAAGCGGTCAGTTTAGTCCCATGGAAATGTTCATTCTGGTCTTAAATTTTATGAGTTACTTCCATGTTTAGTTAAGGTGTGCAATCAGTAACACTCAGTGGTCTGAACTGACTCGGGGGCAAACTGACTGTTAAGTGCTGAAAGTGGCAGCCTGAGAAGGTCATGACAGGTTGTCCCAGGGAGGATGGAGTACAGCAAGGGCTTTGTGGATGCAGGGGTCCCATGTGCCTTCAAGCTCTCAGGACCACGGGCTGTCCTGTGGAGAATGCACACAGCCTGTTAGTAGAAGACACAAGGGAGTTATACTGGCTTAGGAAATCCCAGAACTTCTCCCAAGAAAGTGAATTTGGGGCTGTAGTGAAGAGTGAAAAACTCAGGCTGCCTCTGTGAGAACACATGGAGGAGAGAGAGCATGGGGGCAGAGGGACCACAGCACACATCTCTGAAGCAGGTTAAAGCTTGGAATACTTGCCAGGAGTTGGTTCCGTGGCTGCAAGCGTTTGCTGTGCAAGCTTCACGACCTGACGGAGAGAACAGACTCCTGGAAGTTGCCCTCTGACCCCTGTGCTTGCACTGTGGCATGCATGTCTCTTCACTGGAAATGGTTTTCTGAAAAGCTTGGGCTGTGTAGGAACTAACAGGTCACTGTGACTGTAGAAAAGAAGGGCCATGTCTGTGTGGGAGGCTGGGAGAGGCAGGAACTGCCTCATGCAGGATCTTGTGAAGTTTGTTTGTTTTCAGCCATGAAAGCCACGGCATGGAAATGACTGAGGGAAAGTTGTGATTTTAAAACATGATCTGGGCCTGGGGAGAGGGCTCAGTTGGAGACAGGCTTGCTATGGAAGGCCTGAGGTTCACCTCTAACACGCATGTGAAGAGCTGTGTGTGCAGTCCATGGGCTCCCAACCGTGCGTGGATGAGCAACACTGATTGAACTCAGGATTGTTAGTAACAACAAACTGAAGTTGGAGGGAGACAGAGTTGGGGACATTAGGATGAGCTGGATGGAGGCAGTGGTGGGTGGATATGGTCAAAATACGTTGTACGAAGGTTTCAGAGAATAGATGCAAAATACTGTTTTTAATAAAAGCGGGATATGGCAGCACACGTACAATTCCAGCAATTCCAGTTCTCTCTCTCTCTCTCTCTCTCTCTCTCTCTCTCTCTCTCTCTCTGTGATGTAAAAAGGGGACTCTCTGGTGAGTTGCAGGTCAGTGAAAGACCCTGTCTCCAATAACTAAGTAGGTGACTTCTGAGGAAGATGATCAAAGGTTGTCCTCACACATTCTCACACATGTCCCCCTGAGAGAGATGGAGAGAGAGAGAGAGAGAGAGAGATTTTAGACAGTTTTTGAGATCCTCATAGGCTGTGTGATAAAATCGATCTCTGAGCAGAAGAACCAGCATTTCAGAGCCTGGGTCCCTGTCACCCAGGAAAACCTGAGAATTGTCTAACAGGCTTATGGATTCTTCCTTTTGGTTTATGTTTCTATGCAGCATATAGGAACAATGTTCTCACAACAACAGAAAACGAATCATTCTTTTAAGTCTGTACCGTGCAATTGACTTCCCTAGGAAGGACAAGAAGAGCGTTTGTCACAGCGAGTCTAAAAATTAACTGTGGAGCATTCTTCTTGACTTGTGAACTATGTGTAACGAAGAGATGCTTTATTGCAATTTCATCAATAATTCAAGTGCAACTTAAACGAAAGTAGGGCATGGTGAGGAAGAAAGAACTTGCTCCATAATTGAGTCAATTAAATACTTTGAAACCCCACTGTCACAGTTCAATTGGTGAAACAACTTTTGTAAGTATGAGAAGCCAATGTGACTGCGTACCTCAGGATCAGGAGGCATTGAGCTGGGCACGGAAAACACAGATAGGGAAAGCAGCCTTTGGTGGAGCACAGCCACAAAGGCATGAGCTTTTGAGGAGTGCTCCGGCTGGGTCTTCGGTTCTTCTCAGTACCCTGGGGTGATAGCCCAGGCTATTTCCGAGCTGTGCATACATTAGCGGTCTGCTGCAGTGTGATATGATAACTTGTGAGAACGTCTCTGATCACACCTTGCTTAAATTTGCAGTTTCTGTGCATAATCCCGCCATGAGCTCCTATCAGGTTTTGACTACATATGGAAGGAAAAAAAACCAAAAACCAAAAAACCCCCTGGACACCCCCAGACCCAAACCAACATCTATGGAAGCCTCCAGTTTGGGGTTCCATGTAAATATCTATGAAAAGAAGATTTTTTTTCTTAAAAATTGTATTTTTTAAAGATTAAAAATGTTATATCAATTTTATGTGATATACAATATCTTGCAAATCAAACTATAGTCAATTTCATTGTATTACAATACATAGAGAGCTGTCTAGGAGCTATGTGTCTGTTCTGTTTAACTTAGCAGATGATAACTAAAAATATGGCTTGATTCTTCAGCCAGTGCACTATCATTTATGTATTCATGTTAATGTTGTTCTTCAAGATTATCACTCCGAGCAGTAACACCCTTGTTTCAACAATGATACCCTGTTCTAAATATTCTGGGAAGCTCTCTTGGAATTGTCTTTTGAGTCATTTGTAAGCCTAGCTTTAAAAATAACATATGATTGTTTCAAATCATATGTTATACCAAGATCCATCATTCTGTGTGTGTGTGTGTGTGTGTGTGTGTGTGTGTGTGTGTGTTGTGTGAACCTCTGGCGTATTCCTCAGGAGCCTTTTTTAAGATGGGCACCACGATCCTATGGGCAGTTGATCTGGCCTGAAGAAAGAGAAGAAAGCAGAAATCGGCCGGGCACCAGGGTTGACGCTCATTGACTGCTGACTCTGGCTGCTGTATGAGCAGCTGTCTTATGCTCCCGCCTCTGGGCCTTCTCCACCAGGAAGGCCTGTTCCCTTTCAAACCATGAGCCAAAATAACATTTTTCATGGGGAAAAAAAAAGGAAGAACCCTTCTTTGAGACAGAGTCTCTTAGCAGCCTGGATCTGGGCACACAGGCTGACCTGGCCAGCCTGCACACCCCGTGGCCTCTGCCCCACAGCACTAAGGTCACAAGAGCCCGTCATGCCTGGTGTCCCCACCCAGGTTCTAGGGTTGGAACTCAGGTCCCCATGTTTGTAAGATGAGTGCTTTGCTGCCCGGGTGACCCCCCAGCCCCACCCCTCTCATTTTTTATTCACCAGAATTGCTTATAAATCTGCGTCATGATGGGAATGGCAAAAATTGACTTTCAAATGATGAAATGTGTCATTGCCTAGGTTATTAAGTGGTGTGTGTATGTGTGTGTGTGTGCGCATGGGCACGTGTATCCATGCATACTGGCCACATGTGTATAGACTTGGAAAGCTGTTTCGGGAGAGCTAACAATACTGTGAGTCATGGCTGGGCTCCAAGTGGTGTTCTAATCAGACCACTCTAGATGGAAAATGCCTTTGAATTTAGATGACTGAGTGCACTTGTTCTAAAACCAGTTGAATTACTTTTTAATGACACAGTATATTAGTTTTTACAACATATACACAAAAATGCAAATATCTCTTTTGGAATGTAAAGCCAAAATACCTTACATAATTAGTAGCATATTTCATTATTAAGACAATTAAAGGATTAAGCAACTAGAATGCTAATCTCATGTTGGCAGATTCTTCAGATACTGCCCTTACCTGGGAACACCGCTGTATAATTTTGTTTTTGCCGTCTGTCCGTGAGTGTTCCATTAGTGTCTGACATGGTTTATACTCATTTTCATGTCGTTGGAAGGCGGCAGCACTTACAATTTTTGTTTCAGGTGACCTCTTCCTACATAAATAATTGACCTAGTTTTCTACTAATGGCTCTTTTCTTAAGCACCTCAAAGAACCCAGATTGTTACAAGTATGGATTCCAAATATTTTTACAATTTAAGAAATCTGGGATATTCAGTTTTTCTGTTTCGACTGATTTATGAATGAAATTCAAATGAAGTGGATCTAAATTAATACGCAGTTATTTAGCACTTTACCACCCCCACTTTGAACAATGTTATTGCAATTCTTTCGTACCTATATAGAAAACAAAAGGCACCGTGCTTAGACCAGCTATGCTGAGTAGTTGTTACTTTTCTGAGTATTTGAATTAGAATCAGTTCCAGATAATGACCGGAGGTAAAACTTGCAGCTGCACTTTCCTGCCGGCCCTCTTCTGAGCCTCTGTTACCTGTATCACTCCTGTCTCCTAGCTTTGGACCGCAGCAGCAGGGATGGAATGACCACAGTGTAAGGGCACAGCTGGCAGGGCAGGAGGAGGCCCAGGGCAGGAGGAGGCCCAGGGCAGGAGGAGGCCCAGGGCAGGAGGAGGCCCAGGGCAGGAGGAGGCCCAGGGCAGGAGGAGGCCCAGGGCAGGAGGCGGCCCAGGGCAGGAGGTGGCCCAGCGGCAGAGAGTACTTGATCTGCAGGCATGAGGGAGGGCTGGAGTTAGAATTCTCAGCTTGTTAAAGGCGAACATGTCTGCATGTGCTTGAGGCCCCAGAATTGGAAGGCAGAGAAAGGTGGAGTCTCAGACCCTCTGGCCAGCCAAGATACCTGAAAAGGTGGGCTTTGGGTTCAGCAAGATGTCCTGGAGAGCAACAGAGAAAGAGACCGTGGCCTGTTATGGTCTATGCATAAGTGCATGGGTGCGCACATCCATCCATTCATGGACATAGATCTCTCTCTCTCTCTCTCTCTCTCTCTCTCTCTCTCTCTCTCTCTCTCTCTGTGTGTGTGTGTGTGTGTGTGTGTGTGTGTGTCACTGAATACAGATTTTGAGGAGGAAACCTGTCACCTCGTGCACCGCCTCTCAGCACAGCAAACTCACCCACTGGAGACAATAAGGAAGTCTTCTTTAACGTGGTATGTGATTTGTATGGAGTAATCTGTGTCCTATTGATTCTTTTCCTGGTTAACTAATGGTGTTAACATTTCTTTCTTTTTTTCCTCCCTGGCTTCCGGCACCTAAATGGATTTCCGTTTACTGAACCAATGTGTTCTTGACTTTCCTGAAGTGTTTTAAGTGAAGAGCTGATCCAGGGTCAGTTTCTGGCCTGGTGGCTGCTTTCTTCCTTAGGCAGCTTGGCGTCTGGGAATGAAGCTAGGTACTGTTGCGGTTTGCTAGGTTACTGCTTCTTGAATAGGAATTTTGAGGAACTAAATCAAGGTGAATATTTATCAGTTTAGTTTCCTGGTAAACTTATTAATTGCCCCAAATTTGAACACAATGGGCAAAGTCCATTGAAGGAATGGACATTTTTAAAAAAAAAATGTTTCCATTGGCATATATTAATTACATACAAGAAAGGTTTCATGATGACATTTTCATACAAGTATGTAGTGCGTTTCCCTCTTATTCAACCCCTACTCTCTTGTCCCCCATCCCTGTTAATCCCGTGTAGTATTTCATTTCTAAAATCTCTAACAGACTTTAAATAAAATCCCAGCAGTTACCCCACCCCCCACCATTACACTTTCAGTTAGAAGGACTGGTTTATAAATATGCCAAAAGTTAGGAGTTTGGGTCCGGTACAAGTGAGGCTAATAAGCAGTGTTTATGTAATCATGATAAACATTTGCCCTTGACAACTGTGGGCGGAAAACTCTGCTCCCTAAAAGGCTATAAGCATAAAAAACAAGAGGGATGTCTTCTGGTGTGTGTGTGTGTGTGTGTGTGTGTGTGTGTGTGTGTGCGCGCGTGTGGGCATGCATGTCCACTCCTACTTAGCTTCAGTTTAATACTGAGTAATGCCCGCATCTGGCAGAAGGCTGAAGATCTGGGAATTAGCTGCCTGAAACCCTGGGACAAAGTGTTCTTATCTGACCAGCAAACATAACTGTGGACTTGAACTGGAATCTTCAGGGGCAGAAACCTCTTAAGTGCCTGGAAAATTGGCTTGTTGAGTCACCATGAAGGCACTAGAACAAGACTAATTTTAAGCAGGTCAAAGTTCAGTGATTCCCTGTGGAATTCAAACTTTTTTAAGAGTCTCATGTTTAAGTGAAAAGGGTCAAAGTTGAGGCCCTGTTGCAATGTTTTGAATGCTTTCCCTCTAGAACAAGCAGAGGAGACTGGGATCAGCATGAGGAGCTGGAAGGCTGGCACTTGGGCATCTGGGTTAAAACTGTTTTAAAGCAGTCAGTGCAGAGAGATCTTCATTTATCTCTATTCAAAAATGTGTGCGCTCAGGGCGGTGACTGTGCTGTAATTTAGGGCACCGTATGCCTTGTGGCTTTGGAGAATATTGCTTCTTGCTAATGTTCCATCGGAGCATGGTATGATAGTAGTAATTTTAGAAGGTGGCATTCCTGTTTGGCTTACATCGAAAACTTCAGAATAAATAAAAAGAAACATCAATGGAATGAGAAATATAACTATGGAAAAGTACCAATGAATCTAAATTTGATCCAGACATACTCTGGACAGCAAGGGCGTGGGACTCTTTTTAAGGTGGCAGCTGTGTCAAAAACAATTCCCCAGGAAATGGACTGTACAGGTATACATCGCGTGGACAGACAGCTGGCAGAGCCTTCCGCCTTGTTGACAGTGAGGTGCTTTAGCTGTGATTATAGGGGATGGTATGAAAGATGCAAATCTAATTATTTTAGAAAATGGAAACACAAGAGATTTCATTTCAGTAGCTGGCATCCCAATGACATCCTTTCTGAGCCAGCTAAGCCTTCTACTAGTTCAAGTGCCTGAATCAGACTGTGGGGGGTCTCTGATGCCCCTTGAGCTCAGTGGCAGAACTTTTAATGTTAAAGTATACTGTAGGGACCAAACATGCATGTTCTCAATCTGAACATATTTCTGTTGACTCAAATAAGGCCAAAGTGCTATGCCTGACTATTAGTAAGGGGCTGTTATTTTATGGGCCTACGTTTTGAAATGCTAGAATATGAAGTCTGATGCCTTCAATTTGTAGGAACTCAGCTAGAATCCTGGACAGCCATGAAGCCTGGCTCATTTCCACAACTCAGTAAGATCCCCAGAAGAGACACTGGTCTTGCCCTCTTCCCCACAGACTCTTTTTATTCCCCCCCCCATGTCAGCCATTGCATGACAGTTCTCTTCTTCCTCCATCCATGAGACTCACTTGGAAGAACCCTGAGTCAGTTGTTCCATCTCTTCAATAAAGAGCAGCGACTGCAATGTGAAGGGTGACGGTTTGTGCTGGCTTTGCGGTGTCTAGAGAGGTGGGGACTTGGCCATGTCTGTTTACTGTTTAGGCCAGGTGTGTGTGTGTGTGTGTGTGTGTTAACAAAGCAGAGAACAGAAACACCCCGAGAAAATGGAAAGCTAAGTTGTTGGTTTAGGGTGTCCCTCCTCTCTCTTGTGCAAGTGTCCGTCAGAAACTAGAAGGCGAGAAGACAACATGCAAACTGTGCATGTTCCCTTCGCTGTTAGTTTCAAAGAGAGCAGCCTTTGGTTTTAAGTTTTCAATCCAGTCACATTTATGACTGACATTATGAATGCTTCTCATTTTAATTTAGTGATGAAGAGAGAGTAAAATATTCCAACATTTAGACTAGGAAAAGTAAAAAGGACAAATGTTCTCCAGAAGTGGTGCTAGGATTAAAATGCAGAGAGACTTTAGGGTACATTCTTATATTTCTACGAATCTTTTAACTTTATTTTTAGTTATGTATATGAGTGTGTGTGTGTGTGTGTGTGTGTGTGCTTGCACATGAATGTAGTACCTGCAGAGGCCAGCAGAGGGCCCCAGTTCCCCTGGAGCTGGAGTTACAAGTGGCTGTAAGCCACCCAAACATGGGTGCTTGGAACTGAACTCAGGTCCTCTGCAAGAGCAGGGTGTACTCCTAACTACTGAGTCATATCCCTAGACTTGATTCTTTGTATTTGATTTCTTTGTATTTTAATTATAGGCCAGGCATTTAAAATTTTGAGAAGATTCTATCATATGAATTGTACAAATGAAAAGAAATAGCAATATGTTCAATGTTGCATCAATGTTTATTTGATACGTGTCAGTATGTCAGATATGCTAATTGGTTATTTTAATAGATTTAATTAATGGTTTTATCATAATGGAAATATATATGTATACATGTTTTAGTATATGCTGTTTAGTATTTGCCCCTGCAAACCGTACAAGTTTTCATCGGGAACTCTTGGGAAAGGCTCAAATCTGCCTCCATCCCTGTCTCTCCTGGCTCTATCAGCTGCCAAGTTTGTGTCTGCAGGATGCCAGTGCCATGGACTGCCCTGGCCCCTTTATTTAACCGCAGTTTGTAGCTTTCACCACTTAAATCAGCTCTCAGAATCCTCTAGGTCACCTGGATAGTGTTTGCCTAGTTGCAAGCTCACCTGAAGCGTCTTTTGTGATGAGGCCTGTGATTTCATGAAAATATTCACCTCAGTGGGGGGCTGCAGAGCTCGCCTCTGTCTTCCGGGGTTCACGGTAACCTGTAATAATAATTTGGTGACACAGACTGCTTCTTTTTATGCATTACCTATTTCCAGAGACCTAATTTAGGTTTGTATCAAAATGGATATCACAAACACTCCAGCTTCCTGCTGGGAACCAAAGTGTTACAGAGACACTTTCTGTGATTCCTTTGGTGGCTTCTGAGTGGGGTGAAGGGACACTGGGGAGTGTGGGGGAGGCAATTGTCAGCCATTTAGGCTGTAGCACTAGCCGTGACGCAGAAGCTGTTGAGAGGCACACGGTGTCCATGCTCTGGTCTCCTGGGGGCTGAACTGCATTCTCATGCACTTGATGGGGGTCGGGGCAGAGGGAAGGAAGCATCCCTGCTCCATCACAAGCCTCCCTTTCCTTATGAATGTCACATTTCCTCATCCTTGGACCAGCGACTACCCTTTCCCACTGCACATACAAACCCAAGCTACAGTGCCCAGGGCGTTTTCAGCTGAAGGAATCTCTGCACAGGTATTAAACCCTTGTTGTGTGTCCCTGGATGTGTGAGCCAGTGCAAGTAAGGGGATCTGCCCGCGGGTCTCATCCCAAACCTTCTTCCTATTTTTGGTTGCTCAGCACCAACCCCAGACTGGCTCCTCTGTTGTGTTTGTTCCTTCTTGCAAAAGAAAACAAATTGGAAACAAACACAAATGTGTACTTTTCTCTCACATGTGCAAGTATACCCAAGAGTATCACACTTTAAATAGAAACTTGTGAAGGGTTGTTTTAATAATAAATATTTAGCATTGGATTCTGCCTGTGTTCCTAGTGAGAAACAAGAGAAATACAACAAGTAATCTGCTACAGGGACCTTCATTTATTCCTGAGTTCACGGAATGAATACCAACTTACCATTACTTCAGATTCCCAGGTGACCAGAGCCCAAATCAGGGCTTATCAGGAGCACAATGGGTTAATGTCCATGCTGGAGGTCTTGATGATTCTCACATATTTGACTCTATAGCACTGTCCTCCCTGGGCTCTGCCCTGACTGTCTGTCTGCTTCCGGCTCCTGGGTAAGAAAGGGATAGAAAACATCTTGGAGCCAAGACTTGGACAAGAACCCCAGCCCAGAATTCCACCTCCAGTTTCCACTTCGATCCATTTCTGTTACAGGTTTTCTGGGTGCAGAGTTTATCTTGCTTGGCTGCCATAGCTGCTGGCTCCTGCCGCTTCTCTGTAACCTGGGCATGTGTTTTCAGATGCCCATTTCTCACCTGGGCACACCAGGCAAAGGCAACTGTTGGTTTCCTTTCCACTCCAAGGGGAGACCTCTTCCTCTTCCTCCTCCTCTTTCCTCCTCCTCCTCCTTTTCCTCCTCCTCCTCCTTTTCCTCCTCCTCTACCTTCTTCCCCCTCTCTCCTTCTCTTCCTCCCCCTCCTCTTTCCTCCTCCTTCTCCGTTCTTTCTGTCTTTCCTCCTCCTTTTTTTCCTTCTCTTCCTTCCTGTCCTTAGGGTCTTATTCTTTAGTCCAGGCTAGGCTCAAATTCTCTACGTAGTCCAGGCTGTCCTTGAATACACTATGTTGCCCAGCCTGGATTCAAACTCCTAATCAATCCTCTTACCTCAACTTCCTGAATGTTGGCATTATAGGTGTGAGTAATCCGACCTAACTTACTTTTGAGAGTTTCTCTATGTAATGGCAACTGGGGAAAAAAACTTAATTCTTTTCGTTAATGGGCAGTAAGTTACATTCTCATAGCATTTTCCCCCCTGATTCCTTAAGGGGCCATGTGAAAACCAGTATTTCCACTTTAGAGTGCTTTTAGACATATTATATCCATTTTCTTTTTAATTGTCTAAAATTCATTTTGTAAATGTTCATCTTTCAGTACATGAAGACTTTGCCCCTCCATGGTCTGAGAGTTTGGTCGTTTTTCATAGGGATAGCTCATATCATTGCTGTAATAGCCATTCCTCCGAGAAGCAGAAGAAAAAGAAAAACCAGCACAGAAAAGAATCGCAGCAAACCCTCAAATGCAGCTTTTGTCCCATTTGAATTGCAGTGGATAATTCTCAAGGACCGTAAGTGGGGCGAGGACTGAAGACGGCCTCTTAGCTCTCTTTTCAAAGTTTCTTCCAATTTTGGTGCTTATTTTCAATCCTTACCTGGCGTGAGAGTATAATGTCTTTTGTTTTCACAGTATTTTTTATTATTATTATAATGATTGCTGGTTAGAAATATGCCAGAACTATCTTTGGGATCTGAGCCCCCTTTGGACCCCATAGGATGTCAGTGGACTCATTAGGGTTTAGCCAAGTTTTTATGCATAATTCATAACACACACCACAGCATGCACACTGGCGGCCGTCTCCTGTGCCCGCTTAGTGAGACCCATTTGCATGCTGTATTATGGGACCACAATACAGAATGCATTTAACCACATTTTCTGTATTACCCTTAATACATATTGCCATCATGGTCTGTTATGGGGTGTGTGGTGGATGTGTTAGACAATAGCACACACTTGTGCATTCCGAGTCCATAAAAACACACGTATAATAAAAGTCTCAATGGAAGTAAGTATTGCATATGTGTGCAATAACAGTGTTTAAAGGGGCTTTCTTATTATTTCTAGTTTGCTTTTTATTGTTTGATTATCTAGTTATTTGTTTTATGTTGTTCTATGCCTGCTGGACTGATGTCCTGAAAATTTTAATTTTGCAAACAACATACCCACCTTCTTCATCTCTCTCATATCTTACCTCATTAGTTCCCCTAAAGGAGTATTTAAAACTATAATATTTAAAAGGGACTTGATGGTTAGCAAAAGTGCGTTTCCTAAATACCAATTAAAGATCTTTAGGGTGTGTGTTATAAAGGGCCTGTGTTCTGTGAATCAGCAAAGGACAGTACCGTGTGAGAAATGGATACCTGATTGTTGATGTGTACTTGTCCTGTTTCGGGGACAGAGGGGTCTCATGCTTCTGTGTTGACAACAGTTGTAACTCATGGGAAAGGGGACACTTCATCTTTCTTTTACCTAAGATGTGCTCAGCAATGGGAATGCTGTGGTTTGATAGGACATTTTGACTGTGTTTTTTTTTTTTTTTTTTTTTTTTGGCGTAGAAAGAAAAGAACTACAGAATGTATGGATGTGTTACTGTGCAAAGAACAATGAGCTTATTTAAAATTTAAAATCATGGTTGGTTGAAACATTTGACATTTACTAGGGAGGTAGACTTCTAAGCTCACAGAGTTGGCTGTAATGGAAGTAATAGATACAGAAAGCTGCCCAGGAGATTCCTGCGAGCTGCCAGTCTCTTTTGAGGGAGACTGGTGGTGTCTCTGCAGTGTGTGACCACTGGGCCTCTGGTTAGTGAGCAGTGACCCACTCAACAGTGCTCCATTTGAAAAGTTTGCATTTGTCCAGCCATTCCAAGCCAACTGCTTTTACTGGCCTGTTCTTATGGTGTGAGGTCAGTCAGGACGGATTCCTAGAGTCAGGAGTCTGTAGAAATCATAGTCTTGGCCCAGTTCAGGCACCTGCTAGGAAACCCGAGGACCTGGAATTTCATTCTTAAGACCCATATGGTAGTAAGAAAAAACTGACTCTTGCAAGTTGTCCTCTGACCTCCACACTCACAGCATGGCATGTGGATACCTATGTGCATGCATGTGTACACACACACACACACACACACACACACACACACACACACACACACA